>MJUU01074285.1:0-33976 GCA_002080025.1 Modiolus philippinarum
ATTTTGGTGAATTTTTATGTTTTTTTACAATAATTATTTTAGAGCAGAATTTTCGGTATTTTTTACTAGATCCACCCCGCAAATGTCGCAAACGTTTATAGATAGCGATCGTAAATTTGCTCTGACTACCCTGAAATTGTTTTTTTAAGACAAGACCCTTGTTGTATAATCAGCTAAATATAGATTTGAAGAATTGACTTTGTATTTACAACTGAAACTACTCATGCACGATGTATATTTTATTTGGTTTCTCTGGTGGATTAACATCCGGGAATAACTGATACTCGAGTTGCAGTAAACATGTCAAGGTAAACAACTTCGAGTTAAGAGAGGTACGTTTGTTAGATTGTTATTTATCTCTTAACACATATTACATCTAGTTATAGCTGAATCTAAATCTGACTTAAGCACACAAACTATTCGATATTTATTCAGGTAATTGGAACAGTAATTTGTGTTGTAAATATTGTTGTTTGTTTCATTGTAATAGTATTTGTAGTGGCAGATGCATAGGGGGAGGCAGGCAGGGGTTCCCGGCCTCCCTTACGTTAGAAAAAAAAATTTAATATTCTTCGGTTTTAAAAAACAAATGCCCCCCCCCCCCCCCCCTTGTATTGAAAAAATATGGGTCCCCCTTAACAGAAAATTCGGATCCGCCATTGTAATCCTTTTTGTATTCTTAACAATGGTATACATTAAGATTTAATGCTTGCTCGTAACAACGGTGAAATAAATCTTTTTACTTTTCTTTATTTTTCCTAAAAATATATCATGTCATTGAATTACTGTGAATTTTATGCATGAAATCACTGCGGAAATTCGACGCAATCTATACAAAAGAATATTTTTAAATTGTATGTTTCATTTTCTGGTACATTTGTGTATATGTACATTTTGTTTGTTTTTGTTGGTGTCATTGTCAGTTGGAATTTATTTCTTTATTACGAGCATGCTTTGTTTTTGGGTCGTTAAAACGTGGAGATGGGATGTTGTCTCCTTGACATTTAACCCATGCCATTTCCTTTCTTTTTATATGCATTATGTATATGTATTAGAAAAACATATATGTGTTTAAGCAAGCAACTAAACTCTGTTAAACTACCTTCAAACAAGGAATTTCCGTTTTGTTGACAAATTCGGTACCAAATTTAACATGACTACTGCAAAAACACCCGTTTTATGAAATTATATAGTTACTTTATTTATTTCATATAAACATTAATGTGCTTTTGTGGCGTAAACAATTGCTACTTACCTCTGTCGGAAAACGTTAATTCATGGGGTTATAAAAATATTACCGAACAGAGTTATCAAGAGCCGAAGTCCATGATACGAAAAGACAAATCAGGTGGAAACCACCACAAAATGTCGACCGCAATGGTCCTGACTCGATACAGGCATCAAGAATACCGCTTAACTGCACGCTAGGGGCCTTCTTGATCTCGCTTGAGGGGGTGAATATTGTTCACCTCTAGTTGAAGACCCTCTGGCGACATCAAGATGTAGACAGGAATAAAAGCCATGTCCTTGATAAACTGTGGTTTTCTATGTATCGTGTGCGTTTTTGTCACCTGTACATTCACTCCATATCCTTTTATTTTTCCTATTTCAAAAGAAATGTTGCGTAAAACCGGTGTTCGGACCGAAACTTTAATTGTTTTACACAATGGAATAACATCTATTAAAGAACTTTTTTAATGACCGTATGAGATTGATTCTTTTGAAGTCTCGATTTCTAAGGTGGTCATGGAGATACTATGTCTAATGAGAAAGTTTGAATGATTTGAGCTAGCTTTCGCGTAACGGATCAACTGTGAAACATAGTAAGCAGGAGAAGCTGGAATATTACTGTCAATGCTAGGGAAATTGATCATTTTGACGTTAAAATCGTCCCTTTTGTTGGAAATTTTAGTACTGACATGGCCAATTTCGTCAAATTCGAGATATGAGTCCCAAAAAGATGTAGATCTAGTGGTTTCTGTCGTTTCTTTTATCTCTAGTTCTGGTAGATATATTAATAGAATCCATTCAGCAAAAGACGCGTCTTTCAACTTATTATCTTTTTGATAAAGAATATAAGAATAAGTCTGCGAGTAGAGGAGCACAATTAGTGCCCGTGGGTATGCCAACTTGCTGTTGATAAATAACCCCTCCAAATGAGACAAATATATTATCAATAAGAAAATCAAGTATACTACCGGTACTCAACTATTTTTCATCGTAGCATATTTTTCCTTTTAAATTTTTTTAATGTGGATTTGTAACCTAACGCAACATATTTTTGAATCGACAAACATTCATATACACCAGACAATTCTCTAAGAAATAATTAATTGGTATTATCTTGATTCATAGAAACACATGCCATACACTTTTAACTTCCAATCTTTAACAAAATACTCAAGTGTTGTAAGAGGTCCACATACTCTCTGAATTTTTGAGCAAGGCTTTGATTATGAATATGAAAAAGGTATGGAGGCAATACACAAAAATTCGAAGCCTTGTGTGTTTTTATAAACAGCGTAAATAAACAATGTGCACGATATGGGTGTTATCTGTCAATGAAAGGTTCGTGAATCATATGTAATAGACATGGCCTGTGCAAATGATTTTTTTTTTTTCCTTGTTGTTTTAGTTTTTTTTTGTAATTGTTTGATTTAATCACTTTTGCTATAATTTTTTGCAATCGTATGTTCACCACTTTCAACAAAACTTGGCTGTATAAATTCTTTTCACAGTTTAAAAGTTAAGCTTTATATCGTATACGTGTATAGTGATAAATAACTATTTTATCCCTATACCGCATGATATTCGAAACATATTGTAATTTAAAATGAAGGAACATTATATAAAGTGTGGAAGTTTTTAAACATAAAAAAGACTGGTATGAGTGAGCAGTTTGCAATCAAGAAACCTACAACAAAATAATGGTCGTATTACGGTTCTCCATTTTCAAGTCAATTGGCGGATCTTCTGAAAAATACATTAAAATTTCTTGAAGAGTATAAAAAATTTGAGAATAGCGGTAAAACAATAGAATGGAATCTTTTTTCTAGAAACCCATCGGATAGACCTAGTCTTTTCCTGAGGCTAAATCCGCTTGTGATGTATGACTGCATCGGTGCATCGCATGATATCTATATGTCAGTCAGTTGATGTATTCTGTAAATATAATAAAATTCACACTATTCGTGCAGGTCAGTTTTCATCCTTTCGATAGCTACCTCTTAGCATCGTAAAAAAAGTTTTGTATTTTGTAATCATACAAGTATATTACTTACGTACAATTCAAAAGAAACCCATGGCAAGTAATTAAACAATGAAACAGATATTTTTATTTATAACGAATTACACATTTCTATCATGAAATATACATCTTTTTAGGTGTAACACCACTAATTCCGTCTCCCATTGCCTCCCATGTTAAATTGCACATATTTCTTCGTTCGTAGACTTTTATCTGAAGTTCAAATGAAACGACACGTGTCGTATCTGACAGACACGTCTTAAGGTAAACCCTCGTTGAAAAATGATCAGACCATAACTGTAATAAAAGAAGCAACTTGTTCCCGGTAGGTCACAGCCTAGGGATAAATACTTTCTGTCTGTGTTTTAACGGGAAAAATACCCCCGCTTTTAATTTTGATAAAATCTTTAATATTCAATAAAAATCGTTTGAATTTAGGCTGAAAGGAAACAATATGGAATGCCTTTTTCAATTTAATTCTTAATGACTAGTCAACATCTTTAATCTACGACACTATTTTGTCTTAAATAAGGACTATATTCACATTAATGAATACCAAAGTTACTGTGAATTTATTTTCTGCATAAATTATGCGTATTTCGACAATTTATGCCTCTTCAGTGCAGATAAAATCGAAACGTTGGGAAGACCAAAAACTCAAAGATGTTCAAAAACTGATAGAGAACAAGTAACTTTGATGACCAAAATAACCACGTACAAAATGTATGTGGACTCCGAATCAGTTGTGTTCCACCTTTTATATACATCTACTCATGATTTGTTTTTGATAACGCCCGTTCGACGTGTACAAGTATATTGCATATGATTGACATACGATTGGTTGACGGATACAAAGCCATTTAGGTCTTTTATAGAATTGCGCACGTGTTTCGAATTTTGATGAAGCTTTAGACTTTCATATCTTCAATCTTAGTTTTCTCGGGGAATTTTCAGCTTTTATTACTTAGTTTACAGTCACTTCTACATTTCGTTATGTATTACATGTCCCACATGCGACAATTATAGCGAATTCAAATTGAAATATATCGGGGATGTGGAAATATTATTGCTCAAAAACAGGGGACGTTCACTATCGGAATGTTTCAATCATTACGCTTGTTGTCTAGAGCTATCCATATAGAAGTACAAGTCCAGGCATGACGCTTATTATGGTGTATTAGATGCAATTTTCCTTTGGAGTGCCATTTATGTATATAAGATGAAAGTGAGCCTTGAATTCAAGATTCTTCAATGAAAGAACATCATCTTTATGACAGAAACTGAAGATCTTGTTATGTCGCCCAAGACTTTGTCAGGGTGACACGTTGTTATTCTACGTTTCTTCTGATGATTATTATGTCACCCCAGACTTTGTCGGGGTGACATGTTGTTATTCTACGTTTCTTCTTCTCTATTCTTATTAAGTCTCCCAAACGAAGTTTGGGGAGACTTATTGTTTTTTCTGTGTTTCTTATTTTTATTATTATTATGTCACCCCAGACCTAGTCGGGGTGACATGTTGTTATTCTACGTTTCTTCTGATTATTATTCTTCTTTTTTTTCTTTCTTCTTCCAATAAATTTTGTCCGAGCGATTATTTTGAAATGGCTGCATGGAATGATTTCAAACTTTGCACAAAGTTGCATCACCATCTGAAGTTATATGCTGCGCGTTTAAAATTTTCAAAATGGCCGCCATTTCCAAGATGGCCGCCACTTTACGTTGAAAAATTGGATATGCTATATCTCAAGAACTGCTTAGAGGAGTAAATTCATATTTGGTATAAATGTTTAGTAAGATGAGAGGAAGGAATCTATGCGACAAAAAAATTCAAAATGGCTGCCATTTCCAAGATGGCCGCCTTAATACGTAAAAAGTTCAACTTTGTCTGATTTCAACGAAAATTGATTTCTAGGTAGATTTTGAGGCTGCGAATAACATGGAATCATCGAATGGGGAGTCTGGGGTGACATCGGCTATTGCTTGCAATTGCAAATCTAGTTATTATTATTTTTCTTCTTCCAATAATTTTTGTCCGAGCGATTATTTTTAAGTGACTGGACCAATTGATTTCAAACTTTGCACAAAGTTTGAACACCATCTGAAGTTATATGCTGTGCATTTAAAATTTTCATAATGGACGCCATTTCCAAGATGGAAGCCAAAATACGTCAAAATTTCAACATTGTCCGATTTCAATGAAATTTGATTTCTAGGTAGATTTTGACGCTGCGAATGCAGTGGAATCATCGAATTGGGAGTCTGGGGTGACATCGGCTATTGCTTGCAATTGCAAATCTAGTTATTATTATTATTATTATTCCAATAATTCTTGTCCGAGCGATTATTTTGAAATGGCTGGACCAATTGATTTCAAACTAAATTTGGAACACCATCTGAAGTTGTATGTTGGGCGTTTGAAATTTTCAAAAAGGCCACCATTTCCAAGACGGCCGCCAAAATACGTCAAAATTTCAACATTGTCCGATTTCAACGAAAATTGATTTCTGGGTAGATTTTGACGCTGCGAATAATGTGGAATAATGTCTGTGGTGACATAGGCAATTGCAAATCTAGTTATTCTTCATTGTTTATGATGTTGAGGTCCTTGGTCTGACGTGACCTGCAGGGACGTACATACATTGGGAATAGAGACAAGAACGATCAGGTGGTTTGGTTAAATTCATCAATTAGGATACCCTGCAATTATACCCATTTTCGTGCAATAAGTTTCATATGTATAAAAAATATAAGAGGAACTTTTGGTATTTATATAATAGGAGTACTTGAAAGTAAAATGTTTATAATGAAGAATATTGCCAAGCAAAGTTGATGACAACTCGGATTTTGTTGTAAATTTCAGTTTCAAGGATGAACGACGTTCTTGTTCAATAGCATTGTGTTCAAAAGTTTAAACAATCTTTAATGAGGAATATCCATCACAATTACAAATAATCTGTATTCATGTGACGATGGATCTATCACAGAAGAATAAAAAAATTGATGTGATCAAAATAAATAATTAATTGACTAAACATTTTCAACCTCATGACAAGTACAACAAAACAGATTAATACAGAGTGTTATTTTTCCCGCTATGAAATGTCCTTATTGATTTACATACAGTTCATTCTATTAATAAATGCAAGAAATAAATTTTCGGACGTTAAGCATTTTAGTTGCTTGCAACCAAACTGACTTCAGGTATTAATTATACAAACTGTACAATGTATTTTTTTCTGTTATTACGGTGAAATTAATTTGCATTTGGCTAGAAAGAATTTCATGAGAGGTTCATGGGGGATTTTTTCCCAAGTTGATAAAATGTTTTGTTTTGATAAATTTAGAGAGTGATGACACAGCATTGGAAATTGAGAGTAAGGAGGCAAAATTTTGTTAAAAGGATCAATTATTGTGTTCTTACTTTTGCCCTGTCTCTGCACTTCGATTTTTGTAATCTTGTTCTTTGTTCCTTTGGTATTCTACTACTGTTATTAAGAAAAACTAGGGAAATTGAAAAACAAAAATATGGCAAGTGGAAAAACGAAAAACAAAATATAAGTTTAATAAAGGGCCAAACCATGTAGGAAATGGAGAAAATGTTCCCATCTTGAGTGTGTCAAAACCTATTTATACCACAAGACTACTTTCTAATCTGGATGAACAGAATACTGATGACCTTCAACCGAAATAATATATCAAAAGCTAAAGAAGATTATTTACAGAAAGGTACTAGGCCCTACAAAGAAAATTTACAAATTAACTTAATGTTCCTCTGATCGTAGAAGGCTCTCGTGGACTTCATTGTGAAGACCTACAAAAATAGTTTTGTAAACGCAATCTCTTTGTAAAAGTCATTACTCATCAATTTAAAACAAAACAGGTTGTACTAGGGAAGAAATAGTTGGTGTCAAATGGAACAATAAAACCTATAAGTCTTCAGACAGTCGGTAAATTAATGTTCATAAATCGTTATTACTGGGTAAAAATATGCAATATCATATCGCATTTCCACATACACTAATTCCAAACCTTCCATTATTGATACAGTAGTACTTTACTAGTCATCTCATTAGTTTATCTGAGTAACATTTTTAATATTTTATCTTTTTCTTATAGAAATTGAATAACAATGGAAACGGGAAACTTACGACATTTCTTTATGGTAGGCTTCGTTCTTGCAGTTGCATCAGTAACCTTCCATATAATTACATTTACTAGCAATGGTTATAGTATCTATTCATATCAAAACACGACTTGGCGACAAGGGTTATGGTACTTAACCAAATGCGAAGGAAATGGAGACTGTGAAACATTATCATGGAGAGAACATTATGCTACGCAAGATTTTAAAGTCGGTGCTTGTAAGTAATTCTTTTTTCGCGAAGTCATTCAGCTTATTTTATTTTTAGGTACAAGATTCCATTTGAATTTAGAATATGAGTTTCTGCGGAAAAAAGAATTCATTACATGTCGATCATATTTCTCACAATTGCATATGTTTTATGGGATTATAGTAGATTATATCGGTATACTACACCCTATCTATCTAAAATATGTCCAACAAGTGCACTTTCTATAAAGAATGCGCCAAGGTTAAACGTATTTGGGAATACATAAAAAGATCATCTCGTATATTTGAAACTACAGAGTGCAAACAAATACAAATTTAGATGCGAGAAATTCATCTTAAAACTTTCTTGAAGTACAAACTGGTAGACCAGTTTTAACCAGATATAATCACAACAGGTTATGAACGAACCACCTCAACATTTTGAATGATTCGTATGTGTCTATTCCTATATCTGACAATTTATAATGCATGTTAAATAACAAAATACCGAAGTTATTGTTAATTTGATTTCTGCATATGCACATTTCGACAACTTATGTCTCATCAGTGCAGATCAAATAAAAACTTTTGGAAGTCCATTAACCGGAAAACGGGAAAGAGCTGATAGAGAACAAATAAACAAAAAGTCATTAGTTTCAAACAAAATTTTGTAAAATTTAGATATTGCAAGTTTCAATAAAGTCGGTTTTCGGGTCAGAACCGAAGTACCGACTACTGGGTTGGTGAATACCCCTGGGGACGAACAGTTCACCAGCAGAGGCATCGGCCCAGTGGTAATGAAAAACAAAAACCGAAGTTACTACTAATTTTATTTCGGCATATGCGCATTTCGACAACTTCTGTCTCATCAGTGCAGATCAAACAAAAACTTTTGAAGGTATCTATGTTGCATGGGACTTGAGAAACCGTCATTAATAGTTATGATTAGCTTTAGCCATGTGTATTTACTCCATATCCTTTCATTAATTATTACAAATGTTTTTGTTGGTATTTACCATGAACATTTTGTCCAAATTACATTACCTTTCTCAACATGTTATAAGCATTTACCACATAATAGATATTTCTTACAATTAGAATTCCAAATAAAAGAAGTCTTCATCCTATAAAATAGAAAGAACTACTTTTGAAAAAAAAAATACATTTTAATTTTAGACTAATTGCTTTTGAACTCATTCAAACTTTGAACTGTTATATTTTTAGCGGTTGGCTACAGTGAAATTGTACGATGGCAAGTGATTCAAACAATAGTACTGTGTTGTTTAATTGTATCTGTTGCCATGTTTGTCATGGCTCTATACAAACGTAGATATGACAGAAAGATTAGAATTATCATACTGACCTGCTCTTCTTTATCAGGTTTGTAATATAATCAATTGATGTTTACATTATGAGATGACCCACGGAAGATTTATGGAAGCGACCCCGAATCTTCCTTGGGGAAATTGTCAATCAGAAGTGTCGACTTTTGTGATACAACAATACGGGACTTTTGAATCGTGTTCTGTCCGGAAAAGGTTCTATTTTTATACAAAAAATCAATACATCAATACATTGAAAATCACTAAGAAATTAAAACTGTTGAGCAAAGGGGTATTTATATGTAATCTATTTGTAGCGCTTCAGATAAAATGTTTTTCGTCATTTAAAAAATTAGTTATAGAATTGTCATATAGGAAAAATTATAAATGCACTTCAATGTCATGAATAGTTTGATTTTATGTGGTATATATTTATTCCATTAGGTTTAGAAATCCAGTATTCCTTCTTACTGGTATCGGAGGCGATCGTTTCCATCTTCAATTACACGAGAGTTCCTATCTCGAAAGTCCCGTATTGTTGCTGTGCGTCATGAAATACCTGACGTGACAATAAACAGTACACTCAAATGGCAGAGACACTACGCATACAGTATACATTTCCAGATGTTTCTTTTCATATTTTTAAGAAGAAAATGGTACATTTGTAATAACCAAAAAGAAAATTTACAAGTGGGTTTTTATCAAAATTGTTCATTTTCATGGATTCTTGAACAAAATAATATTGAAAAGGAAAGTTTCATTCTGACCAGTCCATTTACAATGACAAAAGTGATTATCGAATTTAAAATTGATCAATTTTTTGTCCTTTTCTTTATTTTCGTGAAGTTTTTAACAAAATAAAGGGAATTTAACTATTGATTTTTTCAATTCATGAATTTCGTTTTTATCAAATTATCAGGATTAAATTCGTTTCGTTTCATCGGACAGTTTCAATTAGTAATTTATGTACTGATTATTTTGTATATAAATGATGAGTCCTTTCTCGTCAATTGACAAAATGTATTTGTCAAATGACGGATACTTGCACGTGAACTGTTATGGACGTGAAACGATTCGTCCCGTCACGTCATGTTCCCGTCAAGGATCCGTTCACGTCCTGTCAGCAATAAATTTCACGTTCGTCAAACAGTAAGGGCTGTATTTGCATTCGGTTAAAATTTTAAATCTGAAGATTTTTAAGTCGCATAAGACATTTTTCATCGTTTCGCTGCGTTAAAATCGACGGAAGACAAAAAATTCCTTCACCCGGTTTTAAAT
Source organism: Modiolus philippinarum (assembly GCA_002080025.1). Lineage (NCBI taxonomy): Eukaryota > Metazoa > Mollusca > Bivalvia > Mytilida > Modiolidae > Modiolus > Modiolus philippinarum. Next base: position 10,181 of record MJUU01074285.1, read on the forward strand.
TTGATCTTTTCAAGATTCGATTAATCTTAGTGCTCTTACACACACACACATACACACACACACACACAGAGAGAGAGAGAGAGAGAGAGAGAGAGAGAGAGAGAGAGAGAGAGAGAGAGAGAGGGGGGGGATTGGGAAGACACAAAATTAAATTATAAAGCAAATTTCATATAGAAACAGTCATATTATATTGCTTTGTAATATTCATCATAGAAAGTGGTTAACACATTTTGGAAGTTTAAGCTGGCTTTGACCGGTTAGATAAATTTTCATATTCCAATTAAGTTGAATTAAGATTAATCCCGTACTGTTTCCCCCAAAATATATTCGGAATACAATTCTCTGTGTTTATCATTTAGCATTTCAGTAAAGATAACACCAAGCCTTGCCATTAAAATTGTAAAATTAAACTATCTCTATGGGATAAATATGTTAACGAACGGGATCTTGTGGTGTAATCTATATTTCTACAAATGCAACCTTATTCCGTTCTAAAAAGCAATGATAGATATCTTTGAGAAATGTCCAAATAATATTGTAAGCCTTTTTACTCCATGCACGACAGCTTATTCTTTATAATTTTTGCTCCTTTTTTTATCAATCAAGTTCATCTCGACAATATCTAATAATCAAAGTCACGGAACATTTATTGACTTTTAGATTTTATTGTTTATCTTCAGCTGAAACTAGCATGTCAATATTAAGAGATATTGGGTACTCGGAAAGGTACAATGTTTCATGTAGTTGTATTTTTTCTAAAAGTTATGATGGATGATCTGTCTTTTTTTAGGTACCCTTTTAATACACGATCTTGGAATCAAATTAAAAGATTTACAGCTAAATATAAAGTATGCCGGATCAGATGAAGTCGTGTACTTCCCTTGGTCATTGTTAATGCTTTTCTTTGCTGTATCGCTTATTCTGCCAGTATCAGGTTTGTGTTTGATAATTGAATGGAAGATGCAGCAAAGTGGAAATGAACAATTGGAATCAGCTATTCAACAAGGTAACCTAGACTAATAAATAAGAGCAACATTGTACTTCCGGAATTCTTCCAGCGATGTATAGGGTCTGTAAGTCTCGTTCAATTTTGATACTTCCGGGAACAATTTTTGTACCCGGAAGTTGCATTTTTCACGACAATATATGACGTACCAAGCAAAAAAAGTGAACGTCATAATCCAAAAACGTCATGTTTTGGCGGGAAACGTTTTCGAATTTCAATTTTATCGTGAAATCTCGGTGTCACATGACGAGACTTACAGACCCTATTAGCTATCTTTGAGTTTCCTTTGTTATCTTACTAAGAAATAGATTATTGCAAGCAGGCTGTTTACGGATTAGAACATGCTATCGCTGGTATTAAATATTGACAAATATAAGGTCTGACTTTTTGCTTATTAACAGGGAGTCCAATTTCAAAAATCTACTGCTATTCTTATATGTCTAACAAAAATTTTGAAAATTCAAAGCGGCTCTTAGAGGCCAATATTGGGTTCCAAAAAAATGTCTAAAAACTACATGCCAAAAAAAACCCCAAAAAAAAACAAATAAATAATCTGACAAAGGGATATCCATATTCGTCATTTTAAGTAATAATAGTTGCTAATAAGCTTGTAAAATAATAAAATATTTCATGCAAATATCAAATACTGTTATTTTAAAAAAAAATCGAAAAGGGTATGCATTTGTGAGCTGGTTTATAGATTTAGAAATATTGAATGACTGTTTCATTTAGTTATATTTGAAACAAACAAACAAAAAGATATAAATTTAATAACGACAGCAACTGCAAATCATACTGTATATTCTGCTTTGGATTCCGTAATACAAGAAACACTCGTTGTTAGGTATCGACGTTGTCGATTTCCACTGTTGATTTCGGTTTCGTGTCTCTATGTCAGTTGTTAATTTCTATTATTCGATGCAGCTATTTGGGTGATACATTTATTTAAAAAAAATAGTAAATGAAATATGCAAGGTGTACATTATTTGTGAATAAATGTTGTACAATACTGGTATGCTATGTTGGATTTTAAGCATATGTTTGTTCACAAGAGTGCAACATTAGAATGTTTTACATATATTGGAAGGGTGTCAGTGCTGTTTAGTATGTTTTGGAGGGGCTAATGTTATTATGTAACATATTTTACGTGATCACACATCAAGCACCTACTACTAGCTTAACTGTTTAGTTCTAACATGGTTATGGTCACAAAGATAGTGAAGTTACACTAGTTATGATAATTCTCAAAATATTTGTTTGAAAGTATCTACTTAACCCCTTTTTTGAAGCCAATTTTTCCTTAAACTATCTATGCAGATTACATGATTGTTCTCACACATTTTAGAATTATTCATTGGAATCTGTAGAACTTTCACTTTTTCCTACTTGCACACTTTTGCTTGAAACTGATCTCGCTTTGGATATATCTTTTGCATTTGACAGAATTGGACTTTAGACTAATGTAATTGGTACCTGTAAATCTTGAAGAGTCGAAATGAAGTTTCATTTCGGCATGTTGACATCATAATAACTGATTTGTGTTAGTTTCTTTCAAGTTATACTATTTGGAAATTAAATGTTACAAAAATAATGACAAGTGTTCTACTTGTTTACCTTTAACAAAAATGTATGAAGTCCGTATCATCTTATATTGACCGTGATATAATATGGATTAAATGCACATGAGAGGGTCTCTATAGATATAAACATGGTACAACGAAGAAGTGGAAAAACGCTTTTATTGTTGTTCTTGATCTTGAAGTCACCCTGATGCCTTCAACAGTTAGCTATACCTAGGTCCCATACTATATCCGAGGGGTCCTAGTTATAACTTTTTTAAATGACTGATTGTAAAACACGAGTGACTCATACGAATCGAATATCATGCATGTGTGTATGTGTGTATCACATATTTCAAATGTACTATATACTTTAGCTATAAAAAGAGTGTTACGAACTGTAAAAGAGTTGATAAGGGCCCGACTTGGTACAGGCATTCCAGAAGAAATGATGTGTAAAACCGGTTTTATGGCATGTCAAACCTCCTTTTCCATTGTGATAGTGTCTGTTAGCAACTCAACAGCAAATGCTATTGAAAGGTCGTAGACAGTTAAAAAATGATAATCCAAATACTAAGTAAAAATAAGGAATCCTGAATCAGAATTTGAACTGAACTTTACATTTTTCCACACGGAACTGGTATCTATGGAAGAACTTTTAAATGATACAATGAAACGGATTTGTTTCAAGCCTTGATTAATAAAGCGGTCACGGAGATAACTATGTCTAATGAGAAATGTATTATTTGTGCTAGCTCCGTAAGCAGGAAAAGCTGGAATATTTCTGTCCATACTACGGAAATTGATTAATTTGAAATTGAAATCGTCCCTTTTGTCGTTTGGTACTGAGATCACCATTTTCGTCATATTCGAGATGTAAGTCTAAAAAGATGTATAACTAGTGTTTTCTGTCTTTTTTTGTATTTCTACTTCTGGTTGCTATATTAACTAGATCCGTTTAGCAAAAGATGCGTTATTGAAGGACAGAACATCATGAATATATGTATGAGTGAGATTGAAGGATCTAGAATATATTACTTTATGGTCTTTTCCGAGTTACTGACGAAATTCAGTCTCATAAGAATATAAAAACAAGCGTACAAGTAAAAGCACAATTAGTGCACATTGGTATTCAAACTTGCTTTTGATCAACTGCTCCTCTAAATGTGACAAATATATTATCAATTAGAAAATCAAGAATACTGCACACCTGTTTTTCATCGTAGCATTCTTTCTTTTAAATGTGTTATATTGTCATTTATACTACAAGGCATAAAAAAAGATGTGGTTGCTAGATAAAATACAAGAAAAAAGTTTCATAAAATTTAACAAAATAAGAATCATATTTTTGAATTCCATGTGTTCATACCAGCTGCTGAAATTTAATAAAAATGCTTATTTATATGATTACATTTTGTAATTGCAAAAATAATTGGTCTTTGACATTTTCAGGAAATTTACCAAATTTGGCAGACGTCAAATTCTAAAATCTTATCTTTGATTCGAAAAGAAACTCCCCATGAAACTGTAAACTACAAAATGCTGAGGACTTATCGTTTAACGTTTATTTGGTCCTGAAGAGAGGCCCCAGTGGTCATACGAAATGTCCGCTATCATTAGTTAATAAAATGAATAAAAAGGAACTCACATAGATAGTTTCAGCTTCCAAACATAAATACATCCAAAATTTTCGTATATTACTGAAACACTCGAAATACAATTTCGCTCAGTATTCCACCCTGAGGACAAATTTAAAAATTACGGATTATTTAACGCTGGCAACTTTTTAAAACAACGGCAGTACAATACCGAAGGAACAATGGAAGCGATGACTACAAAAATCGAAGTCTAAAGACATGGCAAAAACGGTAACAGATAAAAACAAAGACAAAACAAGGACGTGAGACAGCTACAATGCACGGAAATAAAAAGTTAACATTAAGAACTAAGGCACTGTGAACTCCCATGAAAACCGGGAGTGACATCAAGTCCTCCGGAAGGGTGAGCATGTCCTGCTCCACTAGCGACATCCGTCACACTATCAGTGAGGCTTATAGTGTTTTGAAAGGTCTGTTTGGTAAGGATTGGTAAAAATCATTTTCTAACCCTTAGACAAAAACCAATGAAATCCATGATACATGTAACTTCTCTAACCCTCAAACAGTACCATGGTGTAATTTTGAAAAGCTTTATATAAATCTCTATAGTATGAAAACAATCACAAGGACAAATCGGTTGTACAAACATCACTGACGAAGACAAAACTAGAATTTAACAGCATGACACACAAGACAAGACGAAAAACTAAAGTACTGACAGTGTCAACTCCCATCAAAACCGGGAGTGACATCAGGTGCTCCAGATGGGTAAGGATGTCCTGCTCCGCTAGCGGCACCCGTCACACTGTCAGTGAGTAAATCCAGGGTTGAGTCAAATCCAGTTATGTCTAATCCGTAAAGACGTGAATTCTAGCTGAAAATGTCCGTTTTCATTTGGGACACAGACACGTCATATCTGTCAATGATGTCATGGTGACGGCCATAGAATTTCTGAAGGGATGAAAGTAACAAAGGCTGAACAAATCCCTGACTTAGCAGCTTTTAGGACAGTGTTTTTGCTCTAATTGAAAAGTCACTGTATAAACTGCATACGAATCAACTGTAAAATGTACACTCCATAGGCTGGAGAAGTAGGTATATTGCTGCTCAGAAAGGGAAAGTTCACAATTGGGAAGTTAAAATCATCACGTTTGTCATACAGCTTAGATTTCAAACGTCCATTTTCGTCAATGTAAATTTAAAGATCTAAATACGAAGCTTAAGCAGGTGTATCAGTAGTCTTTTTAATTTCAAGCTCATTGGGATAGATCTAGTGTAAATATTCCTTGAATTTTGGATTATTAAGAGAAAGTACATCGTCTATTTAGCGGAAGCTGAAATTAATGTTTGTTTTTTTTTGTGTAAGCCCTTGAAAAAACATCGCCTCATACGAAAAAGGAAGAGATCAGCTAAAAGTGGCGCGCAGTTAGTTCCCATGGGAATCCTGATTGTCTGTTGGAAAAACGGCCTCCAAATTCGACAAAAATATTATCTATTATCTATTAAAAATTCCAACATCTTGATTACGTCATTTTCAGTGTACTTCTTGTTTGACTCAGTGTGGTTCTTTACAAAATATTTTTTGTCTTTCCCTGCTACTAAATAAGTGTATCTGCGTCCTCCATTTTTAGTGCAGAAACATTGATATATCAAATCCGAAATTACTGTTTTCAATTTATTGTGTGGCAGGGTAGTATAAAGAGTAGAAAAATCAATGGTTTGTATGCTGTGGTAATGGGTAAGACTGCTAGAGGATAGCTGTTCGAGAAGATCTTAAGAATTTTTTAGAATCCACATCTGATTGACGCCAGTGTTACTTATGCCCTTTTTACAAGGTTTCTACCATAAAGGTGTAAGAGGAGTTCGAGCTGAATCGATTTTTTTTCGTTTGTTTGGCACTTGGAGCAATACTCCGTAAAAAAACTCAACACTCCTATGATATTGCTATATAATATATGAGTCTATGCCGGGATTTCAACTTTCTTGCTAAAGTGACCTTAACGATTTCTTCAATTATTGGATTTCGCGGAAATAATTTTTTTCCAATAATATGCCTCTAGGGCATTAGACAGAAATTTAAACCGACAGTCTATGATTACCGACGATATCATACCCTAGAACTGTGCCAAGTTTGAAGGGTATCAGTGTGTACATATACGTACATACAGACTTAATTCGATACTTCATTCGCTAAGTGGCAAATTATAAGATCATAAGAAACGTGGAATAGCAACATGTCGGGCCGAATACGTCTGGGAATCCCGGATGACATAATAATTCAAATTTTCAATATATGACTGTTTCTTTCAACGTTTGGAAAAAAATAATCTTTTAAATTAAAAAAAAAACTGTATTTACTAAATTACAAAATACCGTAGTATATTATTTTAAAGTAACATCAGCAAATGGCCATTTCGACAACTTAAGTCTCTTCACTGCAGATAAATAGAAATAATGGAAATCAAGAAATTGAACGATATTTAAAAAACTCATACATCAGAATGTTATCAGAAGTTAAAATCAGTTACTGACAGGACTTTTCATGAATGAAATATTTTTTAGTTTTAAACAAACTTTTCTCTTTAAGTATTTGTGCGGAAAAGGAAATAATAGAAACCTCGGTATTTACTTGTTTATTACCACTGGGCCGATACCTCTGCTGCTGGACTGTTAGTCCCCTAGGGTATTCACCAGTAGTCAGTTCTTCGTTACTGACCCCAAAACTAATTGTATTGAACATTGCCATATCTAGGTTTTGCAAAATATGTTGAAAACTAAGGAGTATCACTATCATGAATAGCCCTGTTCTTAACTGAATTATGACTTTTCTTTTTAAATCATTTCTATACCCCCGCTCCGTAGTAGAAGGGGTATACTGTTTTACCCTTGTCCGTCTGTCTGTCCGTCCGTCTGTCCATCTGTCGTCTGTCCGTCAGTCCGGAACATTTTTCTTCAAGGATTTCTCAGCTTGTGTATGCAGTAATGATTTGATATTTGGTCTGAAGCTTAAGTATGATGAGTTGTATCGTGTCTCCCCCATTTCAAGTCTGTAACTCATCTACTTCCTGTTTGACGATAACTTTGATTTTTCCCCATTATTGCTATATATTGAAATTTTTGCCAAGGATTTCTCAGCTTGTGTATGTAGTAATGATTTGATATTTGGTCTGAAGCTTTAGTATGATGAGTTGTGTCGTGTATCCCCATTTCAAGTCCGTAACTCATCTGCTTCCTGTTTGACGATTACTTTGATTTTTTCCCCATTATGGCTATATATTGAAATTTTTCGTCAAGGATTTCTCAGCTTGTGTATGTAGTAATGATTTGATATTTGGTCTGAAGCTTTAGTATGATGAGTTGTATAGTGTCTCCCCATTTAAATCCGTAACTCATCTACTTCCTGTTTGACGATAACTTTGATTTTTTCCCATTATGGCTATATATTGAAATTTTTCGCCAAGGATTTCTCAACTTGTGTATGTAGTTATGATTTGAAATTTGGTCTGAAGCTTTAGTATGATAAGTTTTACTGTGTCTCCCCTTTTCAAGTCCATAACTCATCTACTTCCTGTTTGACAGTAACTTAATTTATCATTGCAACCATGCCAATGCTTGTATTGTTTCCACACTTGTACTGTGTCCACGCTTGTATTATGTCCGCACATACTTAACTTAGCATTGCCATATTGATTCAGGGTTCAATTAGTGGGGGTATAACTGGCTGCCATTCGGTGACAGCTCTTGTTGGTTATTTGTTATCTATCAGCTTTAAAATGTTTTAAGTCAATGGACTCCCAAATGTTTTGGTTCGATCTACACTGATGAGACACGAGTTGTTGAAATGCGCATATGCAGAAAATAAATGAACAGTAACCTCGGTATTTTATTATTTCGTTTATTTCTATATTTTTTTTTTTTATAAAATCGGTTTAAGACGAGCACCGAAATAGTGGATTAATAGTTTGGTGAATATCCTGGAGTACTAACAGTCAACCAGAAACTGCTTAGATCCAGTGGTAATGAATAATAAAATGCCTCAGTTATTGTAGAATTGCGTTCTCCTTATGGCCTTTTCGATTACTTATTTTTCTTCAGTGCAGATATGATAAAAATGTTGGAAAGCAATTGTAACGATCTTTGCCAGTTTAATAAATGGCAAGCAAAAACATGGATGCAGCGTTGCTCGACATTAAGCAATAAATTCACTTAAACCGGTGCTAGGGGCCGTTTTTAGCTTTCTAAGAGGTATGAGAAAAGCTCATTGTTGAGGGCTTCATGATTTCTTCAAGATTAAAAAAAAATAACAAAAAGTAAAGCGTTGTTCCATTTTCTAATGTTCCAATATATTTGTGGCTACTTTGTCTCATTTGCGTTTACTCCATAATCCTTCATTGTTTATTGGAAATAAAAAAAATAGAAAGTTATAAAAATGATTGAGAAGAAATATCCAAAGAACTTTCAATTGCAATGATCAGATGAGGGCTTAGAATTCAACAAGCTTAAACAAGTTTGTAAGAGTGCTTTGCCCGATATGTTATGTCTGTTGACGACCCCACATTCATCACTTAAAGCAAAGATAAACTGATGTGTCGTTGTTCAACATTTATCAACTGAATTCCGCTCAAATCGTTGCTAAGAGCCGTCTTGAACTTTCTCTCGGGTAATAGTGTTTTGCACTTGTTGAAGGCGTTATAGTGACTTCGAGATGAAGAACAACAATAAAAGCATTGTTCTATTTTCTGAATCTTACCATGTAATAATAGGAATTTTGTCTGATGTACATTTACTCCATATTCCTTTATTTGTTCATTTTAATCTATTACACCCTGCTAAAATTTCAGGCGCTCATATCTCAGAAACGAGCACACTGACCTATTAATATTCTTTGCTTAAACGACGTAAGATTGTTGTTCTTATAAATAAAGGCATTAAATGCTAAAACCTTGATATTATAAACTTGAGGAATGACCATCCTTAAATTTAAAAAATCCCATATCTGATTTGGTCTGTTGATAATGGTGAATAAGAGGATATGGAGCAAATGCACATGAGACAAAGTCTCTACAAATAAATGGTAAAAACAAGCAAAGGAACAACGCTTTTATTGTTGTTCTTCATCTTGAAGTCACCATGAGGCCTTCAACAATGAGCTTTGCTCATACCTCATAGTAAGTTCAAGACGGCCCCTAGCACCGGTTTAAGCGGAATTCTTTGCTAATTGTCGAGCAACGCTACATCCATGTCTTTCTTTGTCATGGGTGCGAGATTGTAAACAAACATCAATTAAACTGGCAAAGTGCTCTTACAATCACTGTCATCCTTAGCCCGACAAAAGCACTAGTGTTTTAAGCTAGTGGACAACTACAACATATAGACAAACACAGGGGACTTATTTTTCTTCTATAAAGCGGAAAATACTTCTTGCACAGAATTTTTGTAATATAAAATTCACTTTTACGAAAATTAAATGTTTTAAAAATTTGCAAAACTTAAGTACTTTAGACATACTAGATGGGCCTCCACTGTTTTAGCCAGAGTTTCGATCCTTTGGAATTGTAAAAACTGACAAATTATCGTATTGTAGAAATTGTAAATGATCCGATAGACCTTTGTCCTCTGGATACAAATTAGAGTATATATTTATGCAATTCCAAAGAGGTATAACGACTATTCTTTATCAAAACGTGAAAATTTCTAATTTTATTTTATTTGTTTCTGTAAATATAGATTTTTCAAATTTATTTTATGAAGATAGCTAAATGTTGTTCTTAATTTAAATACTACGTTTTTGATATAGAATTATCACAAAAGAGATAAGACAATGTTGTTTGAATATAAGAATCAATTAGATATAAGAATGCTAATTTCTATTTTGCTATATTTTATAATGATGTTGCTTTATTTTACAGTGACTTCCCAGTTCCAACAATCACGAATGCAGATAATTCTTGGAATTATTCTAACAGCTGTTTCCATTGCATTTCAAATTGTTGCATTTTCAAGCAACGCATGGAGAATTATTAAGGCAAATCATTTAACCACATTTGAAGGGCTTTGGTACCTAACAACATGTAACGAGGAAGGTAATTGTGGAACTGAATCAATGAGGACATATTTCAAATATCAATCATTTGGCGGTAAGTTTAAGTCTGATAAAATAAGATTATTCTAATTAAACCCCTCAAAAACTGTTTGTCTATTCTACTCTTGACGACTTTATTGCACGTCGCATTACTGAAAATCCAAACTTTTACAACAAGGTTACATAATTTATAAATTGTTAAACCCATTTAAGAAGTTCTATAGTAGATATAGAAATATGGCGTGAACCGAAAACAGCTAGTTACTAAGGGCATTTCTCATCCTTCTTTTTACGGAAATTTTGTTTGCCCAAAAAACTGATAAAAAAATCAAGAAAAACAAGGACATAACTTAAATTCTTTACTCAATTGTTGATATTGACAGAATATTCTGCAAGAATCCGTTAATTTGGCTTAGGGATCCAATGGCGCGAAGATTGTACAAGTATACTGGCTTAAACTGATACTTTCGATGTCTGCTGTCGGGGAGTATTGAGTTTAATTTTTCCATCCGTAATTAGATAATGTTTAACCAGCAGACTAGACTCCTTGGTCTGGCCGGTAGCTTAGCGGAGAGCACTCATTGACCATTCTTTCAAAATTTTATTTTTGTTTTTTTTATTTTCCTTTTCAGGATTCAGGATAGTGGTCATTGAGTTAGTAGTCTACTTGTCTTTTGTTTTATTTTTATGTTGATCATTCAATATAGAAACGGCACAGATAAAGGGGTTTGGGTATCAATAAACCAGTTAAACCCTACTGCTTGCTTTAAAACTAAGTTTTGCTGTCCCGAGTTTCTATCTTGCGTGCGTTTTTCTTTTAACTTTTTGAACGTTTGACGTTGGAATGTTGCTTATGGATGTTGATGACCCAAAAAGTGAGATAGTCTTCGAAAAAGGGAAATGATTCCATTGCTTTGCACACTTAAAAATCGACAAATAACTACAGGCGATAAAAGTAATTTTAGTTTTATGGATAGTTTCAGCTATTTCAATCCTTTGATCATCTGTATCTTATTTCCGACTGTTTTGTCTACACGTGTTCTTCTATACTTAGTCTGATAGACAATATATTTCAAGTTGTTCAAACAAAGCTAGATTAAATTTAAGGGAAATGATTAGTGGTTTGCGACAATTAACTCAGATACTCTATTTACTTTTTTATCATCACCTCACCTGAATTTTTAAACCCAACTGCACTGGTGTGACATAGTCATGGATTCTTCAATAGACATGAAAGAATATGCTTTATTATTTGCTCTTAGGAAAAGTGTCATTTCATCAAATCTTATGTAATAAATGCCGCAAATAAGTAGAAAACATTTTATAGATAACTTGTAAAAAGCGCTATTTCTACCGGCGTAATACATAATACCATACTGGATCATATGAAAAAAAAATATCTAAATGAAAACTAATTTGGACAGAACGACACTACATATTCTTATATTGTTTCAACTACACTTAAAATTTACATAATGTGCATCCAAGTATTGGAGTATTTCTGGCATTTATACCTCGTGCTTGAGTATTGAATGAACGACAGTTTACCAACCTGCATCCAGGTTTTTTTTTAAATTCAGCTTTATCAATTTCTATTGACAATGAGCATTCCCATACACGTATTCCATATCAGGGCATAATGATCAAATTAGTTTTGCTGTATATTTTATTCTAACCTCATAAATACAGCAGAGAAGAAAATAAATAAATAAAACGAAATAAAAAAAGATAACAGACAACACCCACAAATTCCGGAAATTATAATCATAGGACACAATCAACTAGGGATCTGCACATAGAAAGCACAAAAGAAAGACTTAAGGCATACGTAAACAACCATAGGAACTTGGAATATCCGGAGTTGGTATCAGCACAAGCAAAACCTAGAAGTAGGCTTAAACCAGTTTATGTGTATCCATATTTCTTCTTTCTCTATCCCGTTTTCCTATAGTATAAAAAACATACAAATAAAACTCAATACAGACCACTATCTTGATATAAGAATATAATGATATAAAACATAATTTGGAAATTACAATCAAAACTACAAAAGTCCCAAAGTTTGAATTAAACAGTAAAGTTTGTTCCTCTCATCAGCAGCATTATAATCAAATATAAATGAAAGACATAATCCAAAAGTGGTGAAAAAGAAACACTCGTTACCAAAAATATCGAAGTAGAAGACTCAAGGTATTAGAATCGAGTTTCCTTCTACCGTACGTACATGTACACAAACCTGCGTCATGATCTTAGGAGAGTGGATTTACCTACATCACATTGCACTGGTGTCAAGTTTTGGGTCTTTACAGGTACAAAAAGACAAGGACTAACCAAGATCATAATACTTGTCTGATGTTTGTAATTGGATTATTGGATTTAAAAATGACTGGAATTTTGTCATGTACTGGGAATTAGTAACACTGACATTGTTTTTAGAAAAAAAAAATGAAAACACAATTTTTCGCTCTTTTCATCTTGAATTGTCATCTATTTACATTTTTGCAGGTTTTGGGTACAGCAGCCAAGTGAGATCTCAAGTTGTCTTAACTTTATCTCTGATATTATCAATGGTATGCCTAGTATTGCTCATCATGGAATCTCGAAAACTGCTCAGCAACAACATGATGAGATTAATTATAATGTTGTGCTCCTTATTATCCGGTAAGGACAGCGTTTATTTCTTTAAATAAATATTTTTCTTGGGAGATTAGCTGTAATATATTTCAGAGCAAAACAAATGTCATTATTCTCAGACTTATAAGTGTCTATATGTAATGCATTAAGGATCAATTTGTAATTTTTGGCTGTCCTCTGTTTTCGGTTCGGTGTCATATGCAGTAATAGTAATTCTACTACACGATTCAGAGAAAATCCTGTTTATTCAGGGAGTTCCTTTGTGAAATCGTGTGATCTATTTGTAGTGAACTTACAACATCAATATATATTTATCAAAATACATATTGCTTCCCAGCTCGTTTATAAACCTCACTGCTGCATTCTCGTATATGACTTCCTATATGGAGGTAAACGTAAATACTCTGTACATCCATTCGTCATACTCTTTTCCAAGTAGTCAATAACTATAGTGAATTTTTAAGTAGAATACAAACTTATCAAAGGTTTTAAATGTTGAGCAACATGAACTTGAGGTTAAAATATTTTTTTTATAACATCTACAAATTTATAAATGTCTTTCAGTAACATGGGTAACATGGTAAGATTTTGACACCAAAAATGACAGCTAACATAACCTTTCGCATATATGGAACGTAGGACATTTTTTGAACACGGACTCTACCATGGCGAGTATCAAATAAGCCCGTTAGGGGCAAGGTTGATGCATTACGCCGTGATAAAGTCCATACCAAAAACAATTATTTACAATAAGTTTTGTATCGATACTTCACGAAAGGATAACAATAACCTTATATATAATTGAAATAAGTTAAAATTTCCATTTCAATTGGGATAATGTGGTAAAAGTGCCATTATAAATGGGCAATTCCTCAAAAATTGTACCATATGACAGGTATGAATTTAGACATCATGACGTCTTGACAATGATATTTTTTCTATCATGCCTGTGGTACTGTCATTATCAATTAATAATTATCATAGAAAATTCATAAAAATTACCATAGTCACAGTATGAAAAAAAACTGTATTTGCAACCCAAGAAAAAATTAAGATGGAATATCTATCACTGAAATTTGTGTCTGTTGGCAACTAAATATGGAATACAGGACAATTTTTATGTTGGACTTTAGTTTCAAATATGTCGGTTAGGGTGAAAAAATCCGTTACGCCGTGATAAAGTCCGTATCAGACACGAAACATGCAAAATGTCCTAAAAGTCTTTTATCGGAACTTCACAAAAGGATAAAAATAACCTAAAATAAAATTAAAATATGTGGAAATTCTTTTTTAATTTAGACATAGTTGTATTTAGTGTCATAATTTTTTGGCAATTCCGCAAGATGTGCATTCATTATAAGAGGCGTAGGAATTTAGTCTGGCTGTCCCAAGTTACTATCGTTGTTTGCGTTTGTCTTTTGTCTTTCATTTACTGTGTAGTTCCCTGTCAGATTGTGGCATGTGTAATTTTCAGCCATTGTAGATGTTTCCTGTTATCCGATTTTTACATCTTGACGTCTTGACTTCGATATTTGTTCTGTCACGGCCTGGTGGGTTATACTGACATTACCAGCCACTGATTATCAAAGAAAAATCGCACAAATTACCAAAGTCAAGATATAAAAATAAAAAGGTTACGTAACCAACAAAAACCTAGTGATGAAATATCTATTACTCAAACTTCGTCTTTTGGCAACTAAATTTAAAAGAATGCTTTATGAAAAGTATATCCAACGACCGACCCTGCAAATGCTTTCACAATATCGATTATACAAAAGGTCAAGGAAAAAAAGGGACACTTAAGATCAAGTAACAGTATGGAACAGATTTAAAAGGTTTGTCTTTTGTATTTTTATTGTGGGTTTTTTCTTGTGCAGTTCCTATTTATTTTGTGGCATGTGGCTATGTTTTTCGGCCATTGTAGGTGTTTCCTGCTATCTTTTTTATTATATTTTTAGAACGATAATAACTTTATGAGTTGAATCACCCATAAAAATAAATGGAAAGATATTCGAAATGTGTTTTGGTACAAAAATTAAATATTCAAGGAATCATTTGTCTATACTATAATTTTACCGTTATAATTAAGACATTGAATCATTTAGGCGGTCGAATTGATGTATGTCGGGACGTATTCCCATTGTAATATTAATTTGTTATGTCTTCTTGCACTTACAGGTACATTTTGGTTGTACGATATCGGACAATATATCAGAATATATGTCATCGACTTGGAAACAAATAATGTGTATTTCCCTTGGTCATTACTGTTTGGTCTTTTAGGTAGTGCACTCATTCTTATTATCTCCTTCATACGTATATTCAAGGAATATAAGATCGAGGAAATACACGACAGTGAGCTCGACAATATCCTCCCAATGGATATGACGGAAGACAACGCTCGCATCGATGACGAACAAGGAATGACAGAGAATGGTGCTCAAATTAATGTGTTGATATGAAGTTTGATATTGTTAACATTTGAATACCAATGTTCTATGTATGCCGATGTATTGTCCTCCATGCATTTGCTTTTATATGTCATGTGAAAAAACTTTCTCCAACAAAACATAATAATAAGAAATTATTAAAACATTATGCGTTTTTGTGACGTCCTGTCGAAAACAAAAAGTGTTTACGTTATATTGTAAATTCACACACAAAGCTGAAAAAAAAGAAATAAATAGATTTCATTAACGGCGAGCACTCTGTCCCATCGTCCAAATTAAGTTTTGTCTCTTTCTTTACTTTTTAAAAATAGTGGTTTTTAGTCAGTAGTCTACCTCTGTTGCATTTTATTTGTATAATAAGTAGTTTATAGAGCAACAGGATAGAAAAAGGGGAGGTTCACGTATCTATAAATCGGTTTAACCTACCGCTGGCTTTTCTTACCATGTATCTTTAGGGATTTTGACCAGCGTGCATTTACACCATATCCCTTTATGTGTTCATTTTTTCAGGCCGGTACCGAGTCCGGCTATCAAGAGTGTGGTTGTTCAAGTTCGTAAATTGTCTTTCACTTCTATTTTTCTGTGCCGTTTCCTTGTGGACTCTGACCTCTCATTGTAGTTTTCAAACATTGTATGTGATAACTGCTTACTTTTTACATGTAGCTCACCTGGCTATGCCAGGGTGAGCTTTTGCCATCACTTGGCGTCCGTCGTCCGTCCGTCCGTCGTAAATTTTTCATTCAAAGGTCTTCTCCTCTGAAACCACTGTGCCAATTGGAACCAAACTTGGTCACAATAGTCCTTGGGTGTTACCCTTTAAAAATTGTATCCAGTATGTCCGTACTTAATCCATTGCCGCCAGCGGGGAACATAATTTTAACATAGGACCCTATGGGAAAGACATTCAAAGATTTTCCTGTCAGAAACTACCAGTCCATTTATAACCAAACTTAGTTACAATGGTCCTTAGATGGTCCCTTCAAAAAGTTATCGGGCAGGTCCGTACTAATCCAAGATGGCCGCCAGCGGGGAACATACTTTTAACATTGGACCCTTTGGGAAAGACATTCAAAGATCTTCTTCTCAGAAACTACCAGTCCAATTATAACCAAACTTAGTCACAATGGTCTTTAGATGGTCCCTTCCAAAAAGGAATCCTGCAAGGTCGGTACCTCAACCAAGATGGCCGCCAGAAGGGAACATAGTTTTATAATTGGACCCTATGAAAAATACAATCGAAGATCTTCTCAGAAACTACTTGTCCTTTTAAAACTAAACAAAGTCACAATGGTCCTTTGATGGTCTCTTCCAAAAGAGGTATCCAACAGGTACCTTCCTCATCCAAGATGGCCGGGATCATAGTTTTTACATAAGACCCTATGGAAAATACATTCAAAGATCTTCTCAGATACTGCTAGTCCAATTAAAACTAAAATAAGTCACAATGGTCCTTAGATGGTCCCTTCAAAAAAGGTATCGGGCAGGTCCCTACCCAATCCAAGATGGCCGCCAGTAGGAAACAAAGTTTTAACATTTGACCTTATGGGGAAGACATTGAAATTCAAAGATCTTCTCTGAAACTACTAGTCAAATTATAACCAAACTTAGTCACAATGGTCCTTAGATGGTCCCTTCCAAAAAGGTATCCGGCAGGTCGGTACCTCATCCAAGATGGCCGCCAGCGGGGAACATAGTCTTAATATTGGACCCTATGAAAAATACATTCAAAGATCTTCTTCTTAGAAACTACTTGTCCATTTAAAACTAAACAAAGCAACAATGGTCCTTTGATGGTCCCTTCCTAAAAAGGTATCCAGCAGGTCCCTACCTCATCCAAGATGGCCGCCAGCAGGGAACATACTTTTAACATTGGACCCTATGGTAAATACTATCAAAGATCTTCTCAGAAACTGCTGGTCCAATTAAAACTAAACTAAGTCACAATTGTTCTTAGATGGTCCAATCCAAAAAAAGTATTTGGCAGGTATGTTCCTCATCCAAGATGGCCGCAAGCGGGAGGATAGTTTCAACATTGGACCTATGGAAAAACATTCAAAGATCTTTTTCACAGAAACTACCAGTCCAATAAAAACCAAATTAAGCTTCAATGGTCCTTATGTGGTCCCATTCAAAAATGTATCTGGCAGGTCCGTACCTCATCCAAGATGGCTACCATCTGAAACATAGTTGCTACATTGGCCCAATTGATTTTAAGGGGAATCTCTGTCCAAATTTTTGAATTTTTATTTCAATTGTGGTCTGAATGTTCTTATTTCAGCAATATGTATTACATTGATTATAAGGGAAACCCCTGAACAATTTTTCGAATGGTGTTCTGTTATGGGTTGCAATGGAAACCAAACAAGAATATTGCAATTATGGGAAAAAAGTATTCTGCTAAATTCTATTGGGAATGCCTTTTATTTATGTCTGCCAGGCTCCAGGTGAGCGATACAGGCACTTGAGAGCCTCTTGTTATTAAATTGTGTAAATATTGTACGAACTATTCCAGCCGGAATAATCTTAAATTAAATTCCCATAACTTATATTTTAATTTATGCTAAAGCAATGGATTTTTTCCTATTTGGAAAATAGGCATCCCAACAGGAAAAATCTTGATATTCCTGTAGAACAGATGAAGGAATCAACCAATAAAATCAGGGAAAATTTTAATTAGCCGGTTTTTTTATTTTATACCAGGAAAGCTACTGTATTCCTGTTAGAATTTTCTCAGATATTTTATTAGTTTTCTAGCAGTAATCTTGATTTTCCTACGACCAATCTTAATTTTTCTACTAGTATTTTTATTCTTACTAAGGATGTAACCTGGAAATTCCAAATCTAACTGTAAAAATAATAGTGGGTAAACCGAGCACTGCATGGTACGATCGCAGCATGTCTCGTAGCTTGACAAATTGTATTAGCTTGAGATATACAATGGAAAAATTTGCCCTTTTGATCTCGAATAGTTTTGCGTTTTTGTGGCCCCTTTAAGCTTGGAAACGGTAAGAGGTATGCCAAATAATACTTCAATATTACATCGGTGGGGAATCCAAAGAAAAATCCATTGAAATCCGATGAAAAGACGTACAGATTTTACATATTTTGTAAATTTGCAAAAGGGTCCCTTTAGTTTCATAACGGCAAGAACTAAGAATGTTATACTACCGAAAGCTTACAGAAGCGGAATCCGATTAGAATATAATTTAAAATACAGATTTAACATATTTCAAAAAAATTGTCATTTTGGTCTCTATGACCCTTTTTGATACCAAATCTGTTGGCATAGTACTATAAGCTTATAACTAATAAAATGCCAACACAATAAACCCATCGAAATTTGACAAAAATTGAGATTTTTGATAATCTGAATATTTGCAATTTTTGGCTAAAAATGTTGGCGCCTCAACTAAGAAAGGAAACAAATTATTAAGAGGCATTCTCTGTAAGCATAAAAAACACTTGGAAAGGTGGGGTTTCAGAATTTTATGAAATTTTGTATATAAAGGTCATATGTAATCCTGACAACAAAATAAGTTTTGTTTTTCCATTTTGAGCAGTGGTTGCTATGGTAACCGGTTATGCCCAAATATGGCTTCAAAAATGCTGTAAAAATGCCAAAAACGAGTAAAAATCTAAGTAAGCTGTAAAAGAAAATACGAATTAACTGGGGTTTTATTGCTATATCAGTGATTAGATAATGGGTCAATGTAATATTTTAAACAAAACGCAGTGAAGTGACTTAAGTCTAAATTTGGTTGCCATGGCAACAAAAAACACAAAAAATGACAATTTCAAAAAAATGGAAAATGGCCAAGCCCATTTTTAAGCGTTAATTACAAAAAAAAAATGGAACTATGGAAATTCATTAAACTTACTGAGCTTCCATTTTAGTATATTATCTTTAAAATATCAAAAAATAAAAATTGTGATTTTCCGATTTTGGAAAATAAATAATTTTGAAATTTGCTGCGATAGTAATTTTCATATTTTTGTCAGAAAACTCCCAAAAACCATTCTTACCTGTATTTCAGTCCCTCTTCAGCAGATAGTGTTGAAATTGAGTTTATTAGTCTATTTCAAATTGAGAATGCTTAGCATGTGCTATATTACCTTGACGTTCCATCTCAAGGTCACGAAACTCAAATTTCCAAGGTCAAATTTTGGTCAAAACCTCTCGAAATCTGTATTTCGACTTTTATTTCAGCCCATCTTCGGTAGATTGTAAACATGTTGGGCATTTGTTTATTGTAAGAGAAACATGCTTTTTATATCTTGTATATGCTATATGACCTTGATATTTCATCTCAAGGTCACGAAACTCAAATTTCCAAGATCAAATTTATGTCAAACAACCGCTATAAATCCGTATTTCGACTTGTATTTCAGCCAATCTTCAGTAGATTGTAATGATGTTGGGTATTTGTGTATTTTCAAATGAACATGCTTTTTATATCTTGCTATATGCTATACGAACTTGACATGCCATCTTAAGGTCATAAAACTCGAATTTTCAAGGCTTTGGCCACAAATATTCTCGTTTCATATGATTTTCCCAGAAGTGATATTGCATATGCCAGGTATAACCTTCTGATGACATTTAATTAGCAACCAACAAACATACGTATGTTTGACCTTGAACTCTGAAGGTCAAAAAGATAATCATCTTGAACTCAGAAGGTCAAAAAAGATAATCATCTGGGTCATTTTTTATCTATAAGATCAAATATTACTTCAAGATGCATGTTTTATGTTATTAACCGGGTTTTCGCGTTGAGACATCCGGAAATTCTGATGTGGGGGCAGCTGTCAGTCGAGCGGCATGGCTTGCGGGCAGCTGTCAGATCTTGTAAGCTTAACTCCTCTGTAATCGTTCAACAGAATCTCATGAAACTTTGTATATAGCATCTACATCATATGTAGATGTGCATATTGTCGGGGATTTTTCACCGTACAATTTTCCAGGAGTTATGTCCCTTTGAACTTAGAAATTTCTAGGAGTTTTGACCATCTGCCTTTTGTTTGACTTTTGAGTAAACTAACTTTCCAGTGATTTTTAAGAGTGATGTCATACACTGCATATAATGAGAGCAGGTATAATTTAAATTGTGACATGTGATAGTAATGTTCGGACATTGTAAGTGTTTCGTGTTATCTTCCCTTCATTAATTTTCATACAAGTACCTATTTTTGCATTCAAATATTGAAGAAAAATCCGGTTTGATGTCTTATCGACATCTATTTGTTTTTTGTTTTATTTGTTTGGCACATGTATTTACTCTGGTGTATGAGGATACTATACAGTGGCATTATTCTGACCAGCATTTGTTGTTAATAGCCTGAACTGAAACTGAAAGAACAAAAACAAAATTGAATGCTTCAACAGATGCCATAAGCTTAACGCAAATCCAATAGTGACCTTAACCTTAGTCCTTACAGCTGAAAATATATGTAATAGTGACCTTATTCTGGAATTATATTGGCTAAACCCCCCCCCCCCCCCAAAGAATTATCTAATGAAAAAAAATCATTCCTGTATGATCTTTATTTGCTGAACTATTGATATAAACAAAAATAACTGAATGTGGGGGTCCTTTACAACGATTGCTAATTTCGGTCAGATCTGACAAAACCGTGGCTGCCAGGACTGCAGAACATAGTTTAACATTTGGAAAATCATATTTTGACCACCTCCTTTCAAACCACTAAAGCAAATTCAACCAAACTTTACAGGAATTACTTTTCAGAGATCCTTCGAAACATTTGTCCTTTTCATTCCTACGCGACAAAAACATGACTGCCAGCATATGGAACATAGTTTAACATGGACCAATAGGAAAACAATCATAATTTTTTTTCTGTTAGTCCCCGAGGTATTCACCAGCCCAGTAGTTAGTACTTCGGTGCTGACCCGAAAGCCGATTATTTTTTAAAACCTTACCAAATTTAAATTTTTGTAAATTTTGTTGAAAACTAAGGAGTATCTCCCTCATGCAAAGCTCTGTCCTTAGCTGATTTAGCTTTACATTTAGATAATATTGGTTATTTGTTCTAAGTCAGTTTTTTAATATCTTTGACTCTATGGTCTTCCAAAAACGTTTAGATTTTATCTGCACTGAAGAGACATAAGTTGTCAAAATGCGCGTATGCAGAAAGTAAATTCACAGTAACTTCGGTATTTAGTTATTTCAACATTTGTTCTACAACTGTTCTTGCAATATTAACTAAACTGTATTGGAATCTTGTATGTAAGGCTCTTTACAAAAATTGCTGATTTTGGTCAGATTTGACATTAAAATATGACTGCAAGTGTAGGACATAGTTTACCATTGCATTCTATTGGAAGATCATATCTTGATAATCTCCCTTTAGATATTGAAGCCAACTCAACCAAACTTTACAGGAATTATGAATTGAATGTTTTTTATTTAGAGTTTGCTCATATGGTTTGGAACCAACAAAAAACCTGACCCCAAGCATTGAACATACAATGTATTTTAGCATTGGACTGTATGGGGAAAATCATAGTTTGTCATCACCTCTGAAACTACTGAAGAAAATTCAACCAAACTTTTCCTAAATGTCGTTTTGGAGGTTCTTCACAAAAAATGCTCAATGCAGTTGGAGCCGACAAAAATATGGCCACCAGCGAAGAACAAATATAGCCACCAGTGCAAAACATAGTTTTACATCGGATCCTATTGGAAAATCCTCATTTTCATTATCTGATCTAAAAATATTAATGCAAATTTAAGTAAACAATATAGGAATTATATATGGAAGGTTCTGCACATAGATTGTTCATTTCAGCCGAATCTTATGAGATAATTTGCCATAAGCGTGAAAGAAGTGAGAACCAAACCGCCAGTCTAAAACAAACAATCCAAGGAAAATGGCAACGTCGGAAAATAAATAAACAACAACAAAGAAATAACACGAGCACAGAAAAGAAAATGAAGACAGGCACGTGAAATTCATTTTTATCATCTTCTCAGAACCACTCAACGCAATTCAATCAATCTCATCAGGAATTCTGTATGGAATTGCTCATTTCAAATGTATCTAATAAAACATTGCTGACATAGTTTAACATTGGTCTGTAAGGACAAATTATTGTTTTCATTATCTGCTCTGAAATTTTTGAAACAAATTTAACTAAACTGTACTGCAATGTATGGAAGGTTCTTTACAAGAATTGCTATTTTGATTATATCTGCCAAAAACCATGGCTATCAGTAGAGAACATTGCTTACCATTAGGTCACATTTATTTTCAATTATTCAGATATTTTCTTTAAATTCCTATCAATTTAAGTAAAAATCACTAAAAACTATAAAATAAAAACTTCCACAAACCCCAGATTTTTTGTTACAGGTGGATCAAAATCTACAAATTAACTTTATAGGGCCTTAGATCATATGCTGTTAAGTTATTTTTTGTCATCAGCATGAGCATAGCTTAAAAGCATTTTTTGTGGTAAGACCCAGTCTCTGAGGTTCTAGTTAATGTATTCAGATAAACCGTTAGAAATTTACAAAGTACATCTTTGTTCAACAGTTCTACCATTACTAAAATAATTGGGAGAAATTGCACACTTTGCTTATGTTTCATAATCTTTATATGAAATTGAAATAAAAAAATGTCTTACGGCAAACGACAATCCTAAGTATCAAATAATAATTCCAGTGCAAGGCATATGCTCTAGAAATAAGTGAGTCTGCATACCGTCATGCATTATTTTTTTTTTAATCTTTAATCCCAACAGAGTAGCTTTTATCTTTGAGCAACAACAAGTGGTAGGTTAATGGTATTTGGCCAGTGAATGTATCTTGGGTACTTGTAACACATGTACCAAAATGCGATTGGATCGGCCTATATATTCCAATTTCAATTTAGGGTCATATCTCACCTTCTACAGTAGTTGGTGGAAGATATTTGTTAAGTGAATATTATATTTTATTACATAACGATTATAATAGTTTTATTTTATTGGATGAAAACCTGTCACATGATTTTCAATTTAAAATCGAATTGACTCGCTTTTACTTTCAATTTCTTTTCTCAGGTCTGCTTAAAAACGATAATGACTCGCCGTCATAAATAGCCAATGAAAAACAGAATTACTTGCGGTCACGCGACTTTCGGCCAATCAGAATTGCCGTATTATATGTATGTTCGGGAAACCAAATATCGAAGGAAGAAAATGGCGTTCGGCTAGCAAGAGACATTCGTTGTTCTCTATTCACATTAGAATAATTTTGCAACAAGTAGACTGCTATTTACAAATACCCGGAAGGTGATCGAAACTAAGAACATTCGATACACAGTCGGGGTATGCGTTTTAGTAGTTCTGGAAATATCTTCTTGTCTTATCACAGGAATTTCAGACTGAGTAACGCAAGGTTGGTTTTACTAAAAGAATGGAATTTCTAATTCTCAGGATTTATTTATTATATGAAAAAGTCTA
>MJUU01074285.1:38336-65600 GCA_002080025.1 Modiolus philippinarum
CCTTCCTTTGTGTAAAGTTTCATCAAAATCCTTCAAGTGGTTTAAGAGGAGATGCGCTTACGAGAAGTGTGGACAGACGGACGGACAGACAGACAGACAGGGTGATTCCTATATACCCCCCCAAACTTTGTTTGCGGGGGGTATAAAAGTCAACAACAAAAAATCAAGTCAAATCAAGTTTTAAAATAGCCGGTGCACAATGGCAAAATTTCACAGAATTTCTCTCAGTGGAACTGGAGGAGATTTGTCACATAATACGTGTACCCCTATGGAGGCTCCAAATTTGATTCCAGAAATAAAAAAAAAAAAAAACAAAAATCAGATCAAATTAAATTTCAAAATAGCTGGTGCAGCACAATGGCATTATGTACTGAATTGTCTGTGAAAGTTTCAGTGAGTTTCAAACAGTGGTCTAGGTGTTGTCGCCACAAAGAATGTACATGTACATGTAACCCTATGGCTGATGAAATAACAAACAGACAGAAGAATGAACGAAAACCATGATTTTTGTATATCCCCCTATGGCAGGGGGTATTATCACACTATACAATGCTATATATAACGCTCATACTGTATCTTTGGTTTTAAACTTTTACTAGAGCCAGTGACATTTAAATTTAATGTGTTTAGATCCCAGGAAAAAAAACCTAAAGGGCAGAAGTTTGCCATAATGAAGACACTCAAAAGACTTTATTTTTTTTCCAAACATCAATGTTTTGCCAGTGTCACAAATGTATTACTATTGCAGTTATGAAGACTTTTTTATTCCATTTTTTTTGTTTATTACTTTTTATTATCATAAGACAGGCAATTACAAGGTATCAACTGAGATGATAATTGACATGTCCCTGTCAAAGGTCTTTAACTTTTTGTCTGTTGTCAAGTTTGTATAGCTGTTGAGGATTTGACAGAGGTACAAACATGGTCCATTAAAAAGCTTTTTTGTGATATCATTCACGAAATTCAGAAAAAGCCCCAAAATACAAATACTAAACATAACTCATGAAAAAAATTGAAATGCATACTCCAACTTTAATTACTGTTTACATGTAAAAATTAATGTAATTTACCTTTATCATACATGTACGGAATGATGGTATAAGATAATATTTGTCTCCTGTTGGAATCGAACCAACCTACAAAAATGTATTCGCCTGAAGAAGACTTCATATATAGTTTCTTGTACCTTAAGTTACATGTACCTTTAATAAATTAGTGAATTCATGTGTACACATTAACTAGTTAACTAGAGGCTCAGTAGACTGAGCTTGTATTGCTCAAACCAAATAAAAGGGCTACACCGAGCGCAGCATGATATGACCTCGGCATGTCAAACACTGAAATTTGAGCAAGTGACACTAATTCAAAATGGATGAGGACACAGTAAAGAGCTTGATACAGTAATTAAATGGACATAATTAAGAGCTTCATCCAGTAATTAGCTGCAAACAATCTAAGGATAGTAAAAATTAGAACTTTATAATTCTTATATTGGAAATAGTAAGAGGTACATGTATGTCAAATTGGTCAACATACTACTTTATCTAAATATGATAACAGGAAAGTGAAAGTTAAAATCCAATAGAAAATTCAAATTTTACATATTTTTAAAAATTGCAATTTTGGTCACTTTGATCCCTTATAGCTCGTAAACGGTAAGAGCTACACAAATTCTATCAACATACTACCAAAAGCTTACAACAAGAGGAATCCACACAAAAAATCCCCTTGAAATCCAAAGAAAAATAAAAATTTTCAAAAATTACTATTATGGACTCTTTCAACCCTTATAGCTCGGAAACATTAAGAGCTATACCAAATCCATACATACATTTGAAAGCGTTCAACAACAAAAAAATCCCATCGAAATCCGATTAAAAATAAAAATTTTACATACACAATGTATTTTGAAAAATTGCTATTTTGGCCCTTCATAACTCAGAGAGGAAACGACATATAAAAAATCTAATGGTTCAGCGTTATGTTTTAAGGAATCCATTGCAAAAAACTGCATCAAAATCGGACTAAAAATAACAAAATTCAAATTTTGGAGAATTGCCCCTTTTGGACCCCATTTATCTCATGAAAGGTACATGCGACGTAAAATGCGTTGGCATACTACAGATTGGACATTTTCTCAGGAACACACTGAAAGAAACACCATCAAAATCCGATAAATATCAAGATGCGTTTGTGAAAAACTATGCCCCGGACAGCAACCATGTACATGTATATACTAAAATCGCAATCACAAGAAATTAAGGTTAAGTAGACATTTGTACTAAGCTCCATTAGATCTATTCACATATAAAATAACAAGCCTCTTGCAATTGTAATTAAAGAGCTAAAAGCAAAATCTAGATTTTGACCTTTTGACCTCTGTGACCTTGACCTTTGATCTGACCTTAATGGAATTTGCATAATGGTGTTAAGCTTTATATGATCAATAAACAGGCCATCTATGAATGTCCTATCACATCTTGTTTAAAAGTTATGAGCCAGGTAAAAATTGCGGACAGACAGACAGACATACAGACAGACAGGACAAAAAGTGAAAAACAATATGCCCCCTATCTATGCTTAAAAGCCGTTTGAATTGTTCAAATGTGATCAAGTTTTGCCTGTATTTCTTAACTGCAGCCGAAAATTGACTGGTCTATAGGACCTTCGGACCAACGGGCCTTAGGACCAATGAACCTTCGGACTACTGCACGGTCCCAGACCAGAATATGCGTTTGTTGTAACTTAATATTAGGTCATATTCATCTTGTTTATTTGCTTAACTGATCAAAAATATATGATACTTTACCATGACGGGATAATTCAATTAATAGATGATATTCAATAATTAGACAATATGTATTATCCAAAATGTTAAGTCTGGCAGTCTTAAAGTGAAAGTAGGAATAGCATGCGAAAAAGTAGACTATTCTATTACTCTATATTCTATTCTTATATACACACAGATCTATTTCATTACAACTGGATGCCTCTCCTGGTAAACTGTTACATTGTAGTACATGAGATGTATTCACAAGCCCAGTAGTCCTTAGTTTGGAACTTACATTTGTACAATAACATTTTTCAAGAAAGAAAAGAAGCTCTTTTTCTTTGCTGGTTTAAGCGCTGTGTTTAAATTCAACTGGTTATTACATGTAGTTCTTCTTCAACTTTTATACATCTTTCGAATTAGGTATTCTATCTAATCTTTGAGTTTATAATTCATTAGTATTTAAAATGCCAATCTGCAGAAACTCAATTTACAGTAACATGAGTAACTTTCGCTGTTCAGAAGTTCGCGACTTTTTTAGTTACAGTTCCCTTACACATGAAATTGTAGACATTAAGTTTGAAGGGAAAAAATCCGCAGTCTGTGCCTTTAGACATTAGCCCTATGCCCAAGACTAGTAAAATCAGTCTTTTTTAGAAGGGTAAAAAAACCTGCCCCTTTTGTGTTTCCCCTTCTACCCTTCTGACAACCAAAGTTTTCCCCTTCCTGCTTTTGAAAGCATATTTAAAAAATAAGCTGAAAATATGTTGTATAAACATTTTAACAATTCAAATATTTAAAAACAATGTAAATGGTCTCTTTAATGAAAGTAAATCATCAATAATGTGTATGAACAATGATATCATGCTGCCAGATGTACATTTTTATTGCACCGCCTACTGATAAGTTGCCCTCCAATAAAATGCCCCCTTCTGCCCTTTCACAGTGTCACTTTCTACCTGCCTCTATAAAGCATCTGTGGGAAACACTATACATACATATATGGAAATGAAAAATAATGGTAGCAACACTGGCACTTCCATACCCCCCCCCCTCCCTTTTTCTCGGCATACTCAATGCGCAATAAATATTGTCTATACCGTTTCAGAATCAGTTCGAATGACTAACGTGTTGTTTTGATATCATGAATGCTGTTTAAAACTGCCTGCATCAGCAGATTTGATTACGATAAACTTACAAACTGCAAGCCATTGTTGTTGACATTTACGTCACTGTGAAATAATTATTTATAGGATTTTATTTTTGTGAAACGCATTTCAGGTTCAGGCTTCACACGAAATACACGCTCCACACGATATACACGCTCTGCACGATATGATCTGTTCTGAGCTTGCGTACACGAACGGAACGAATTGAATCGTTTGTTTCGTGTAAAACGTGTATGAATGGTACACGCAACACACGATTTGATTTGTTTGAAACGGAACGAACGGAAAACGCGAGCGGAACGAACGAAACACGGAATGCACACGCAAAAAATGTAACGTTGAGCGTTCAACCAACTGTAATTGTATAGTACTCATTATCTGTACAAAAATAAGGTTCTCTGACCTACATTTTTGACAACAAAAAACAAAATTGATTTTAATACACATGTAGTTGGCTTCAAATATTGTCAATTGACCACGTGAGCACTGCAAGGCAATTAACATCTGTATTAAACTGCAACACTTTATATTAATCTAGTTCATAAGTATGGACCCACATATTCAGTTGTTTTTTGTTAAAATCAATAATTCGGCGGAACATAGCAGTCGAGATGGGGAAAAATGACTATAGGGAAGGAGAAATCATCTCTTTTATCATAAACCTCAGAGTTTTATGACCTTTGGATGACATGTCAAGGTCATACAGCATATAACAAGATATAAAAAGCATGTTCATCTGAAAACAAACAAATACCCAACATCATTACAATCTACTAAAGATTGACTGAAATACAAGTCGAAATACAGGTTTTGAGCGGTTTTTTGACAAAAATTTGACCTTGGAAATTTGAGTAGCGTGACCTTGAGATGAAATATCAAGGTAATATAGCATATACCAAGATATAAAAAGCATGTTCCTTTTAAAGTAAACAGATACCCAACATTATTACAATCTACCGAAGATGGGCTGAAATATAAGTCGAAATACAGATTTCGAGCGGTTATTGGAAATTTGAGTTACATGACCTTGAGATGGAACGTCAAGGTCATATAATATATGCTAAGCATTCTCATTTTAAAATAGACATATCAAATCAATTTCAACACTATCTGCTGAAGAGGGACTGAAATACAAGTAAGAATGGCTTTCGGGGGTTTTCTGACAAAAATATGAAAATCACTATTGCAGCAAATTTCAAAATTATTTATTTTTGAAAATCGGAAAATCTCCATTTTTATTTTTTGCTATTTTAAAGATAATATACTATACTGCAAGCTCAGTAAGTTTAATGAATTTGCTTAGTTCCAATTTTTTGTAATTAATGCTTAAAAATTGGCAAAATTGGTCATTTTTCCATTTTTTGGAAATTGTTGTTTTTTGTGATTTTTGTTGCCACGGTAACCAAATTTAGACTTTAGTCATTTCATTGCTTTTCGTTTTAAATATTACACTGACCCAATATCGAATCACTTATATAGTAATAAAACCCAAGTTAATTCGTATTTTCTTTTACAGTTTACTTAGATTTCACTCGTTTTGGGCATTCGACAGCATTTTTGATGCCATATTTGGGCATGACCGGTTAACATAGCAACCACTGCTCAAAATGGAAAAATAAAACTTATTTTGTTGTCAGGATTACATATGACCTTTATATAGAAAATTTCATCAAAATCTGAGATCCCACCTTTCCACCCATATTGCAGATTTTTTCATGATTACAGAGAATGACTATAAAATTCTGATGATTAGGCATTATGTGAATTTTTTAGGCAATTGTTAAATCCGGACTGTTAGGGAGCAACCATTTGGTTTGGAGGGTTCAGATTTGAACTTAATAAGGCAGGATGGTACCCTAAGGTTTTAAAACAGGATTAGTGATTGAAAAAATCCAGACACGCCTTGAACAAAAATCAAGGAGACAGAAACTGCAAGATAAAAAACAGGCGGCAAAAAATTTGACCATAGCCCCCCTCCCCAAAAAAATCAAATGGCGGGTACCTTATATGTAAAATAAATCTGCAAAGCTTCTATGAGAAACTACCAAAGTAATTAGAGTATGATGTCTGTACCAACAGACATACATACAGACAGACAGATACCAGTTCTAATACGTCGCGTCAAAGACGGGCTTTTAAAGCAATTCATGTTCAATCAGCAAAAGGATACACGGTAATACCATGATCATGCTGAATCTTCTCTTATAAAAGTATTTGTCACTTTTGTTCAGTATAATTTTTCGATCTGTCACTCTTGTTCAGTAGTTCTTATAAATGTCAGCATATGCATGTACATAAACGCAAATACCGTCTCTAAAAATGTATTATATTTTTTTATGTATGTTGCTTTTGTAAGTTTGATTGTTCACATGCTTTAAGGCAGGTTGTCAAGGCATAAGTATGAATTTGACGAATTTATACAATAGAATTTGATAAGATTTTATCTAGTTATTCTTGAGTGCAAATACCCGGTTGATAGAACAGTTTACCGAAACTATAATAAACAAAGGAAAGAGACACCCTTTATCGATATTAGTGTTAGATAGTCAGTTTCATATGAACATGAGTAACAAAATACCAAAGTAACTGTTAAATTTATTTTCTGCATATGTGCATTTCGACAATTTATGTCTCATCGGTGCAGATCAAACCAAAACATTTGGAAGTCAATTAACCAAAAACTTGTAAAAGCTGATAGAGAACAAATAATCAAAACGATCTATATAGAAAAGCCAAATTTCAGCTAAGAACAGAGCTATGCATGAGGGAGATAATTTTTAGTTTTAAACAAAATTTTGTAAAATTTAGATATTACAAGGTTCAATAAAGTCGGTTTTCGGGTCAGCACCGAAGTACTGACTACTTGGTTGCTGAATACCTTCGGGACTAACAGTCCACCAGCAGAAGCATCAGTCCAGTGGTAACAAATAAAAAATACTAAGGTTACTGTCAAATTTCTTTTCTGCATATGCGCATTTCGACAGCGTATGTTTTATTAGTGCAGATTAAGCCAAAACATATGGAAGTCAATTAACCAAAAAACTTGTAAAAGCTGATAGAGAACAAATAACCAAAAAGGATCTAAATAAAAGTCAAATTTCAGCTAAGGACAGAGCTATGCATGAGGGAGATACTCCTTAGTTTGAAACAAAATTTTGTAAAATTTTGATATTGTAAGGTTCAATACTGACTACTGGGTTGGTGAATATCCTCGGGACTAACAGTCCACCAGCAAAGGCGTCGGCTCATTGGTAATTAATAACAAAATACCGAAGTGACTGTTAAATGTATTTTCTGCATATGCGTATTTCGCCAACTTATGTCTCATCAGTGGAGATCAAGCTAAAATATTTGTATGTCAATTAGCCAAAAACACTTGTAAAAGATGCTGGAGAACAAATAACCAAATGATCTAAAAAGAAATGCCAAATTTCAGCTAAGGACAGGGCTATGCAAGAGGGAGCTACTCCTTATTTCTAAAAAAAATGTAAAGTTTAGATATTGCAAGGTTGTATAAAGTTGGTTTTTTAACTACTTAATAACACAGTTTATTGCGCAGACGCACATACAATGTATATATGAAAAAGAAAGGAAATGGGGGGTAATGTCAAGGAGACAACATCCCATATCCAAGTTAAAACGACCCAAAACAAAGCATCTAGGGGTCATCATACGGCCATCAACACAGTGAGGAACCTCACACCATATAGCAAGCCCTAAATGGCCCCCAAAAGGTAAAAAGTGAATAAATAAATGGTAAACCACATCCAATAACACAAATATCAAGAAACTAAAATTTTATAAGAAGACAAGGACAAGCCAATGACCAACATATTCCTGACTTGGGACAGGCGCAAAAATTACGGTGGTGTTTAACTCGATTTTTCAAACCCTCCCCTATATGTGGTGAAAGGCTAAAAAAGAAATACACAAAAAGACTCACAGTAAAATTCAAACTAGAAAAAAGTCCAACTTATCAAGACGAGTACTTTACAATGAAGTACATTAAACATGACGAAAATACACACAGGTACTGTCCGGACAAATGCTTGCAGTTACTTACAGCTAGCTAAGGACATTATTTACGTTGACTGTGATATCAAGCCTTCTTACATACATATATGAAATTTCAATTGAAATACTTCTAAATAGATTTGGTATAACAACAGCATCAATTATGAAAGAAGAACATGATATTGTGCAATGCCAAATACTGCCAATATGAAAAATTGTTTAAATTTAGTTATGGTGTAAAGCATGTAGGAGATAATCAATATTTTTGCCAACAAAAACCAGAAGTAAAGATTTAACAACAATGCTGTATTTATATCCTTTATGAATAAGTTTTTTCAGCGGATTAATAAATTTGGAAGGACATTTTTTAATTTATGCGCTTTGTAAATGATATTGCCATAGAAGTTTGGATGTGAAATGCCCTGATGTATAAGAGCCCTGCATGTAGAACCAAATTTTCTTAATAACTCAATGTATCTATAATAAAATTTAGACAATGTTTTTATCAATTTATGATATCTAAACCATTGATGCAGAAGTTTTTCAGTGAGACAAAGATTTCGGTCGTTGAAGTCAGAAACACCACTACAGAACAAGTTGTGAAATGTAGACCCCGTAAGAAGGGGCTTGCGGAACATAGCAGTCGAGATGGGGAAAAATGACTATAGGGAAGGAGAAATCATCTCTTTTATCATAAACCTCAGTGTTTAACTTTCCTAGATTTGTTGATCTATCAAGATCAAGATAAGGGGTATAATCAATGTATATGTTCAGTTTTGCATAAACTCCCTCCATCTTAGTTTTGTCCTTAGCTATATTTTATATTACTGATTATTCGGATTTCGTTTTGGTTTTGTGCATCTTAAACATTTTTTTTAAAGGAAATTATGGATTTCCTTTGTTTGGGTTCTAGTGCTGCTGATGAGGAATAAATTTCCGAAATGGTCATACAGCTCATTAAGATTATTGCAGTTAGAGTTAACATATGTGTTATGGTCTCATGTTCATTTACTTCATATCCTGTCGTAAAATATTGTATGTATGATGAAGACCGTGCTGTTATGAAAAAGGCCATGTTTTAATATGTATTTATTTACTGTGATACTAAATCCAATACTGTTTTATATATATATACCATTGAATACAGTGAAAATAATATTTTATCTATGTAAGTTGAAGTTTATTTATAAGCTACCTGTATTAAGTCAGCTTTTTGGTTTTGTAGAAAAATGTAGCCCAAGTTTGTATCTTTCATCAGTTATTTATTTTTTAAACTATTTAGGACATGACATACATGTACTTAGTTTTATTATGTATAGTACCCTAAAAAGTTAGTCTGATAATATAAGCATTCGTAGGTTCAGATTGTTTACATTCAACGTTTTCATGGGACTTTTGCATTTTTTTCTGTTTGCCGAACTTTTATCGATAGTTGCCATTTTCACGAAGCAATTTTTATGTTTGATGAACAGTTTTAGTTGTATCTAGCTTATTCAAGGAAGCCATGAAAAAGGAGGAGAAGACCAATGGGACTAGTGAAGTTTTACAAAGAGAATACCGCAATAACACCCTTTCCATCGAAAACAAGTGCATCAGCATATTTTATTTATATGGCATTTGAACAGAAAATACCAGTGAAAAATCACGTTCCATTTACCCTTGCAGTGAAAATAAACATAACTTTCATCATAACCAATTTGTCAAATTTTTCATCTATTATTTATGTATTCGTTTTCAGAATGCTTTTTTCTCAGCATTATTTTTGGGTTAGTGTAATAGTAAAAATTCAATTCAGATTAAGCCAATTCAGAACAAAATGCTACTGTTACGTATACAAAATACTGTATTTTGATAAATAGTAGTTCTTTTTTTTATTTTGAGGCAATAAACAATGAAAGGATATGGAGTAAATGCAAATGAGACAAAAGTCTCTATAAATACATCGTAGAAATTATCAATGGAACAACGTTTTAATTATTGTTCTTCATCTTGAAGTCACCATGAGGCCTTCAACAATGAGCTTTGATCATACTTTAATTTAAGTTCAAAACGGCTCCTAGCACCGGCATGAGCAGAATTCATTGATAGATGTCGAACAACGTTACATCCATTTATCTTTAGGCATAGATACGGGATCGTCAACAAACATTAAAATAACTGGCAAAGTGTTGTTACAATCGCTGTCATCCATTGCCCGAAAAAAGACTAAGCTTTTTTCACGGCAAAAATTGAATGAATTGTGCAGTTTTGAATTTCTTGTTCTAGACTTTGTTTATTTGTATAAGTTCATATTATTCTTTTGTAGATTTCATGGACTCGCAATGGTTATAAAAACAAATGAGGCATTCATACTGGTACAGCTTGCTTTTCTGTCCCATAACCGGAGATGACCGATTTCCTAATCTATTGAATTAAATATTTACTTCCTGAAAAACAAAAAAATCATGAAATTGAAGTGTTATATGTTTTTCCGTATGACAATTCTATAGGGAACAAGGAAGAAATTCATTTCCTATTGGCAACAATGCTAATATATTTCAGATTTATAGTACTTTCTAATAATGATCAGATCAAAACTATTCTTGATGTTCAGGAACTTTCAATGGCACTTCTAAAAATTTATATATGCATGACCGCCTTTCTTTTGAGCTATTTCTAGAAGAGTGGGGAGAACTCCTTTAAAGTTCACCATACATATATCTGCAAAGAATGGGAAAATATCCATTTAAAAAAATCGACAAAAATTACTGTAAAGTGCTACACATTTTCTAATTATTTATTGAAAGACTACAAAGAGTAAATGACCCGACAATATGAAGACTTGGTTAATATACATCTTATCATGCAGCACAGCCAATCCTTTCTGTACCTATCATTCAATTCTTTGGATACATAGGTAAACAAACTGGTTCGTACTCTTACTGAATTCTCTTTTTTTAACCTAGAGAAGAGAACTAGTCCGATACACCTTATGGGACAAGATAGGTCACATCTCAGATGAAGTGACTTAATTATTTCCATCTTGACCTTCTGACCTTGACTTTATCTTGATTTTTACATGCTTACCCTAAGTGATAATATAAAGCATTTTCAATTTTTATTTTGAACATGCCATGTTATGACACAAAGTTATTTTTATGGTGATATTGCTTTATTTTCCATTTTTGATGCAAAGCAATGCAACAAATGCAGTACACACTAAACAAGGTCTCAATGCTTTACTTGCTTCTATTTCAGTCTATAACTTACATTCAGATGAATTTCTCTCATTCATGACCAATGACCAGTCTATTTTTTACAACTTACTTTAACTTGGACCAGAAGTTCAAATTTGTATTCTTGATCATCTACATGGTATTATTGATTGATCATTTGCCCTCAACTCATATTTTAATCACACAATTACCCAAAAGGTGTAGTTTTATTTGATTAACCCAGAATAAATTAGCTATACATGTCTTTGTATACACCCTTACACTGGTTGAATTCCCTCTGCATAGTCAAAAAGATTATGATTTAAGTATATTTCCTACAATATTGGTTCATTGAGTATCAGCTAAATTGAAATGGCATATAAGTTTCAATTATACATGAAATGGTGAAGCACATGGCCATTTTAAACTCACATTATTCTTAACTGATGGTAAAAATTCACCCATTTTAAGCCTCTAATTAGAAAAAAATATGAATTAAATTGTCAAGTTGCATTCAATTTGTAAAATAAAACCAGTAAGATGCATTGTTTAAATTAAATATTAAATATCAAGATGTATCAAACTTTGACAAAAGGAAGGAAATTTTTCACCCAAAATTAAATATTGATTATTCGCACCAAGTTTCAGACAAATTTTCCACTTTTAATTTGTTGCGAATCAAATCTCAATCCAATTAGGTGGCTAAATCACTGTGAAAAATTAAAATGATCACACAACATCATGTTGGTACCATAATGTATATTACAATATTTCAATATGTCTGGCATTGTAAACCAATCATTATTTCTAAAAAAATCAAATCTGCTGACTGAGCAATATTTCCATATTGGTTTGCCAGATTTTACTTTCAATCATATATTGTTCCAGATATAAATACTCAGTTTGTTTACCACTGGGTCGATGCCACTGCTGGTGGACTGTTAGTCCCCGAGGGTATTCACCGACCCAGTAGTCAGTACTTTGGTGCTGACCCCAAAGCCGATTCTATTTGGAACCTTCTAATATCTAAAGTTTTGTAAAATTGTTGAAAACGAAGGAGTATCTCCCTCATGCAAAGCTCTGTCCTTAGCTGACTTTAGCTGGCTTTACATTTAGATCACATTGGTTTTTTTTTTTTGTTTTCTATCAGTTTTCAATATTTTTGAGTATGGTCTTTCAAATGTTTATATTTTATCTGCACTGAAGAGACATATGTTGTCGAAGTGCGCATATACAGAATTTAGATTTACAGTAACTTCGGTATTTAGTCATCAGTATCCTTACAGTCATTTAAATATGCAAATATTCATCTAAAACCAAAATTAAGGGAAAACAATAATTTAGGTATAGGGAACAAGGAGGGAATTCATTTTCCATTCCCCACAATACTGATATATTTCAGATTCATAGTACTTTCTAACAATGATCAGATCAAAAACTATTTCTGCTATTTAGAAACTTTTATTGACAGTTCTAAAAATAAGAAATTTAAATACGCATGACCGCCTTCCATTTGAACTTTTTATAGAAGAATGGAGAGACGTTCAGTATGTCTGCATAGAATGGGAACAATCCATCTTTTAAAACAATCGCAAAAAATTACTGTGAAGTGCTACACATTTTTTAATTATTTATTGAAAGACTGCAAAGAGTTAATCACCTGAAAATATGAAAGATTTGGTTAATATTCATCTTATCATGCAACACAGCCAATCCCTACTTTACCTATCAATTCTTTGCGTACACAGGTAAACAAACTGGTTCCCTAACTGAATTCTTTCCGTTTTACTTATAATTGAAAAAAAGAAAAGCTGCGGTACTACAAATAGATTATATAGATCTTGAGTTGTTTTTACTCCCCTTTGAGTCGTTGTCTCTTTGACACATTCCCCGTTTCCCTTCTTTTTTTCTATATAACAGTAAATGAACCCTGGCTCAACAGTATTAGTAATAAGCGATTTCCTGTCGATCTATTGGTGTTTTAATTTCTTTCGTATAGAAAAACAACTTTTCTAAATCACTGAAAGAGTCTATTCTCAACAATCAAAGCAGAATTTCTTTTAAACAGCTTTTAGCTTTGTATTCCACAACAAAATGAAAAATAAATTGTTGTTGATGTAATTTTTTATTTGCCTATCTGCTTATACTTATAAGAAAGAAAAAAAAAACACATCCACGATATAAAATTATACAAGAAATATCTACTATGTATTCCATTGCTTAACCATTGCAACTTATTTCAAACTTTTCATAATCTCATATTTTTAACGGTAGACCGTTTCTCGATTTACCTTCTGGATTGGATTGGTAATTTTTTTCTTTTCCTGTAGAATGTTGCCTACATTGATTTTTTTTTGCAAGTTAGATCTGTACTCTTACGTTCTATTTCGTAATCGAATACTGCTCGACTGAACCTCAACATTCAAAACTAATAACATGAAAAGTTTTTTTAATGCTTTACTACTCCTTAGTCATTGTTGTGTTGTACTGGTACATGTAATTCTCTATTCTCTTTATTTCAAATGTATAAATATCTCTTCCGATGTAAACCAATGACAAAAAATGTTTTTACCATCTGATCTTTTGTTTACCATCTCATTTGTATGTGTGTTTTCATTTTTCTTTTTTGTCCCGTACTCAAGTGGTGTCCTTGTATTTTAATGTTTGATTTTGCAATTGTCCATGGATTGTTCGTTCTTTTGATTGTCGGTTTGGTTCTCACTTACCTTATTAGCTGAAATGACATCAGGCAATTACGTTTACCAGATAGTTGCAGTAAATCTGAGTTTAAGTAAACAAGAGTTGAAAAGAAGTAAGTGTATTGAGTTAGATGGTTATTTATCTGTCTTTGTATTCATGTTACATCTAGTCATCCAATCAATTAAGTGCTAACACGACTTATTGATGACAACACACAATTAGTTCAACATTTATCCAGGTATTTGAACAGTAATTGATTGCGTAGAAATAATAGGAATTAGCAAAAGCCAGTGGTAGGGTTAAATTGGTTTTACACCTAAAGCCCCCTTTTCTCTATCTTCTTTCCTTATAATATATTAACACTACAAAGAAAGCAGATACTGGTTATCTACAAAATACTGCACCACTATCGTGGACTAGAAAATAATGACACAAAAGATTAAAAAAGATGGCCAGTAGTGCTTACCAACTTCGGGGAAAACAAATTTCGTTTAGGAGAGGGGAGTTTTGTCACGCCATAAAACTAATTAAGCATTTCCATTGATATGTCTGTACCAAATTGGGACCATTGTGGTCGACAGTTTTAGGTGGTGCCACCTGCTTTGTCTTTATGCCTCTTGGACTTTAGATCACTTTGAGTCTCGACAATTCTGTTCGGTAATTTTGTTATTGGCCCATTCAGTATATCCCTGATAACTCGCAGACATCTTATTACTATGGGCATGTCTAATCCTCGTTTTTACGGAAATGTTGTTAAGAACTGCCAAAAACTGATTAAAGATCCAGAAAAGCTGGGACGTAACCTACATTCTTTATGTAATAGGGGATATCGACAAGATACTCTGCTTGCATCCGTTAAATTAGCTTTGAGATTTAGTACTCTGAACATTTTACACACATTCTTGCCTCTCACTGATACTGCCGATTTCTACTGAAATATATGATTCTTCACCCAACCCTTTTGGAAGTTTTGAATATGATTTTTTTAACTTTTCACATGTTCATCTTCTCCTCTGAAACCACTGAAGCAAATTCAATCAAACTTTACAGGAATGATGTATGGAATGTCCTTTACAAAGATTGCTCATTTCGTTTTGATCCGATAAAAACATGGCCACTAGTGCGGAACTTAGGATTAACATTGGAACCTATGGGAAAAATCACATTTTCATCTTGTGCTCCGAAACTACTTAAGCAAATTCAGCCAAGCTTTACTAGAATGATGTATTAAAGGTACTTAAGAGAAATTACTTATTTCTTTCCGATCCGACAAAAAACATGGCCGCCAGCACGGAACATGGTTTAACATTGAACCCTATGGGAAAATCACATATTCATCTTCTCCTCTGAAACCACTTAAGCAAATTTAACCAAACTTTACAGGAATGATGTATGGAAAGTCCTTAACAAAGATTTCTCATTTCGTTCCGATCTAATAAAAACATGGCCGCCAGCGCGGAATTTAGGTTTAACATTGGACCCTATGGAAACTAGAGGCTCACCTGGCTTTCAGATGCCACAATCATGGTAACATTGTAAGTTATACAGTTGATCTTCAGTCTCAAACTTAAGTACCTCGAACACCACCAATATCTTGAACAGTATTTAAAGCCTGATCATGTTTTACTACATTTCTATGTTGGTTTTTTTTGACAAAAAACGTTCTTGCTAAGGACCACTTTTGACACCAGTTTTGAAATCGAGACGTCATTTTGTAAATGGCGGCCATCCAACAATTTTCAACATCAGTTTTGAAGTCGCAACCACAGTATCTATTTGGACAAAAAAAATTCATTGAAATAGGACTATGTTGAAATTTCTCGCCTGTTTTGGTGGCCATTTTGAAAATGGCAGTCAACAAAAACATTTTAACATTAGTTTTAAAGTTGCGACATCAATACCTATTTAGAAACCAAATTTCATTGAAATCAGTCAATATTGAATTTTCCCGCCTTTTTTAGCGGCCATTTTGAAAATGGCGGTCCACGAACAATTTACAACACAGGTTTTGAAGTCGCAATATCAATAAATATTTGGAAACCAAATTTCATTGAAATTGGACAATGTTGAATTTTCGCCTTTTTTGGCGGCCATTTTGAAAATGGCGGTCAACGAACAATTTTTAACATCAGTTTTGAAGATGCAACATCAAAACCTATTGAGAAACCAAATTTCAATTAAATCAGACAATGTTGAATTTTCCCGCCTTTTGTGGCGGCCATTTTAAAATGGCGGTCAACGAACAATTTTCAACACAGGTTTTGAAATTGCAATATCAATATCTATTTTAAAACCAAATTTCATTGAAATCAGACAATGTTGAATTTTCCCGCCTTTTATGGCGGCCATTTTGAAAATCACCATGGCATAGCCATGCAGGTAGGCTGTAAAGTTATACAGGCATTGAAGCTTAGATGCAACTTCAATATTAACTGACAAGGATGTTTGCATTGTGGGCACATAATCTGAACTAAGTGAAACAATATACAGTTATATACACTTATTATTAAATTGTGAAATAAGTATAGTTTATAAAAGTATTTTTGAAAAAAAAATGTTAAAATATGTACAAAAACCATTGCTCTTAATTATGTAACAAATAATTATTTCTAATAAAGTGATAGCAGGGAATTTCTCTAAAATTTAAAAGAGAAAAGTAAACCAAAGAAGATTTGAAAGCAGAATTTAAAGGGAAATAACCCATAACCATATGGCATTGATTTTTTTTTTTTTTGGTGAAAAAAGTCAATAACTACAACACAGGCATTTGGATTTTCTTCAAAGTTTCAGAGTATGTAGATCTTGATATGCTGAACATTTTTTTCAAATTTACACTTCACCTCTATCTGTTACAGTTTTTGAAATAAAAAATAAAAAAATCATAAATTTTGAAAATTTTACGGAAAAAGGGCTATAATTCTAAGACGGTTTTTCCGATTTTCTTCCAAATTGCAGGGCAGATAGATCTCGTCATTCTGAACAATTCTATCCAAGTCAGATTTTTGATATCTGCAACGGTTTTGAAGTTATTTGCCAAAAACAGCAATTTACCACTATGTTCTATTTTTAGTAACAGCGGCCATGTTGTTTGGTCTACGGACATAAAAATCACAAACTTGAAAGTGCATACCCTGGTGATGATTCAGGCCAAGTTTGGTAAGTATTGACCCAGTAGTTTCAGAGGAGAAGATTTTGAATAAAAGTTAACGGACGGACGGACGTACGACGGCCGCCGAGTGATGGAAAAAGCTCACATGGCCTTTGGCCAGCTGAGCTAAAAATCACATTTTCATCTTCTGCTTTGAAACCACTGAAACAAATTCAACAAAACTTTACACGAATAATGTACTAAAATTGTTCATTTCCTTCTGATCCGACAAAAAACATGGCCGCAAGCAGAGGACATGTTTTAACATTAGACCCTATGGGAAAATCACATTTTCATCTTCTCCTCTGAAACCACTGAAGCAAATTCAACTTAACTTTACAGGAATGGTGTATGGAAGGTCCTTTACGAAGGTTGCTCATTTCGTTCTGATTCAATAAAAAAATTGCCGCCAGCGCAGAATTTAGGTTTAACATTGGACCCCATGGGAAAAATCACATTTTCCTCTTCAGCTTTGAAACAGCTGAAGCAAATTCAATCAAACTTTACAGGAATGATGTACTAAAGGTCCTTGACAAAGATTTATAATTTTATTTCAATCCGACAAAACCATGGATGCCAGCGAGGAACTTAGGTATAAAATTGGACCCTGTGGAAAAAATCACCTTTAAATCTGCTCCTCTGAAGCAAATTCAACCAAACTTTACAGGAATGATGTATAGAAGGTACTTTAAAATTTGCTATTTTCAGTTGGATTCAACAAAAACATGGCATCCAGTGCAGAACATAGTTTAACATCGTAGCCCGGTATGTGAAAACCATACTTTTCATTTCCCTCTCTGAAACTATTCTACAACATTCAACTAAACTGTATTGGAATGATGTATTGAAAGTCCTTTGCAAAGATTACTCTTTTCAATAGGATCAGACAAAAAAACACTTGTGTCAATGGAGAACATACATGTAGCTTAACATTAGACCTCATCGGTAAAATACATGGAGAAGGAGATGTTGTCTACTTGCCATTTACCCCTTTTTCATATTTTTTTTGTCATGCATGGCGTAGAAGCATTTCGTCAGGTGAGCGATACAGGCTCAGCCTCTGAACCTCTAGTTCTTCCGTAGTGCGATAGTGTTTTACCAGCAGACCAGGTCAAGCGGCGGGCACCTCTTGGGCCATCTTTCAAAATTATGTTATTGTCATTTTCTCTCCTTTCAAGCTTGTGTTCATGGAGTAAGTAGTCTATCGGTGTTATGTTTTATTCGTATGTTTATAATACTATAAGGAAACAGGGCAGATAAAAAGGAAGTTTGGGTACCCATTAACCGGTTTAACACTACCGCTGGCTTTTTGTGGTGCCGGTATCAAGTCCGGCTGTCACGAGTTCATATCGTTGTTTACTTTTGTTATTTGTCTTGTTTGT
Source organism: Modiolus philippinarum (assembly GCA_002080025.1). Classification (NCBI taxonomy): domain Eukaryota; kingdom Metazoa; phylum Mollusca; class Bivalvia; order Mytilida; family Modiolidae; genus Modiolus; species Modiolus philippinarum. The sequence goes on from MJUU01074285.1 coordinate 56,714, forward strand.
GTTTTTCCTGTGTAGTTCCCTGGCAGATTGTGGCATCTGACTGTAATTTTCAGCCATTGTAGATGTTTCCTGTTATTCCCTTTGTTACACTGATATGGGACAAACAACCTAAGCTAAGGAAAGGTGCGCTTACATTAAAAATATACAATCTTTAATCGCAGGAAGAAAATGAATGAAATATACCTAAAGTGTGCGTACATATCAATATTTTACAAGAACTATTAAAACACAATTATATTGCTAAACTTTAGAAAACTAAAAGTAACCAACAATTATTTGATCATAACAGTAACGGAGGTCTTTGATGCATAAAAGTACAAATCTGTCCACAGGTAAGTGAACTTGTTATTCCAACTGAAGTTCAGTACAACAACGAATTTGCATTTGCTGCTTTGCTAAGAAAATAAATATATACATATACCATATAGTTACACAATATGTGTTTCCCCTGTGCATCAATTTATAAGTTTTTATTTTCTTATGATCTAGAAATTCTGTATAAAGATTAGCAAGTTGTGAAGCTTATAATTAAATGTATTTAAATATACTGTATATTGTTCGTACATTCACGTACTTCGCTTGCTTTATCTAATACATATCATCTCATTTCATAGATTTTCGGTGAAGTGTAAATTTATGCATAACTTGAATGCGGAAGTCCTGTGCAGATTATTCGAAAGAATATTTTCTTCATATTCATTTTATTTACTGGTATTTTCTTTTTTGGCTTCATGGTTCGTAAGCAATTATTTCTTTATGACCACCGTGCGTTGCGTTTAGTAAGACTATGGGAGATACATTCATGTTTAAATATATATCGGTTTAAGCAACTGATTTCTGCTAAACCACCTTCAGTAAAGGGATTTTAGATACTGAAGACATATCGGTTCAAAATTTAGAAAAAAAGGAAACGGGGAATATGTCAAAGAGACAACGGCCCAAGGGGGAGTAGTAACATGAATACGTAAAAGACAAGCGTTATACTCAATTTACTTTATGCAAGGACCGTTTGCAATAATTACGTAAATGTATATTTACAACATAGACAGTAATGCATAAATCCTTTGTCACTTCTGGCGAAAATTATCAATTACCATTACTTTGATCCACATAAATATATGCTACACACTCCGGGTTCACAATTATGATGGACATTATTAATTAATGTAGCAGTGATTCAAATAAACACATAAAACACTCTTATATCCACCCCTAAGCAAAATACTGGTCTAGCTACATGTACTAATTTTCTAGTATGTTAATAAAACTCGTTGTAATATGGTCCCTTGGGTCAATATGTTCCCGCTGGCGGCCATGTTGAATATGATATAGACTTACAAGATACATTTTTTCCCCAGATTGGACAAAGGCGAAATGTGGGTTTTTAATTTCAAATCAATGCATCAGCAAACAGGAATTATCGTTGAGACTCAATAAGGAATAAAGTGTGAATCTAATGTAAATTGTGCTTCAAAATTAAACGGTCTTAAATTTGCCTCGTGTCTCTCTCGTCAAAGGTGGTCATATGTGTGTGATTTACCTATCGAAGTGACCATAACCTTAACCAAACCGTAAGGTTGCAGTTCGCTAATTTAAATCAAAGAACATATAACATGCTCTTGATTAGTATTTAGAATTAAACAACGACAGCAGAATACAATAGGAACAAAGTATTGCTAATTTATGACATTTATTCATTACTACTTTTTCGGCAATGAGGCAATGCTTCTTTTATTACTTCTGCATTTGATGTATAATCAATGAATTGAAATGGATTAAATGCACGTGAGATAAAGTCCCTACAAATGCATGGTGAATAAGCCATGGAACAATGCTTTAATTGTTGTTCTTCATCTTGAAGTCACCATGAGGCCTTCAACAATGTGCTTTGCTCATACCTCATTGTAATTTCAAGACGACCCCTAGCATCGAATTGAGCGGAATCCATTGTCAGATGTTGGAATTCATTGCAATCTATACATAAATCACGATAACTTGTTGCTTAATTTTGAAAATAAAATAATCTGACTTGCTAGTAAGCGGCAGAGATTTAAAAAAAATCATAAATAAAGGTGGAAGAGATGAAAGAATATAAGTTAAGGCGGAAAAGATAAATAAAAATATAAGTAAGATCATATATTTTACTTGATTTCAAATAAAATCGTATCCGGTGACTAATAAAAATGAATTTTCAAGTTGCGGGATGAATATAATGGAGCTTTAAGCCCCCTCTCAATTATTTAATGTTTATAACAAATGTAATGAACGGACCCCTGATATACTTTGGAAGTACTTTTATTCCTGGACATCGATTTGCGTGGTTTTCATGGATATCACTATTTCGTTGTTTCTAAAATTCGTGGTTTCAAATTCTGTGCATTTAAACTACAGGAAAATGCATTTTGTTGGAAACTTAATTTTTTGGTCTAAGCGAACCACGAAATCCACGAAAATTGAAACCCCGCGAACAATAGTATTTGCACAGTATGCATTGCATTAACATTATCATTGGGCTGTACTTCGAGGAACCACAATTTGAAAGCAAATCTACATTTATCTATTTCAGAACCGTTTACATTCTATGTATGATTTCTAATTCTAACATGGCTCTAGTTAATCGTCAACCAGTATAATACTCGATAACCATATATTTCGCACATGCGTAAATGGAATCGGAATACGAGTAAACGGGATGAAAAACAACAATGTTTTTAATTTTGTTCGTCTTAGTTTTTGAAGGTCAAGAACAGTTTTTAACTAAATAATGCCATTGAGATACGTAAATGTGTATTCTTTTGCTTATGATTTGAATTTTGAACTTGCATCTGTTTGAAAACGTCAGATTGTGTATTGTGACGTCATAAACAAAGACAGCAATGGAGTCGGCAAATCCGCCTTTCTTAGGTCGCTTCAGAATGGAAAATTCAATTTTCTGCCATATTAGAATCGAAATAATTCATGGCAGGTATATGGTTATTGTCATTTAACCATGGGCTGGGCCTTTATATTCGTAAATTTAACCCCTCGCTAACGCTCTGGGTTAAATTCGAATATAAAGGCCCAGCCTATGGTTAAATTTCCAATAACCATATACCTGCCATGAATTATTTCTTAAGTATATGTGTACATATTTTAGACAGACTTCCATACGTCACCTCTTTAATTAACGACCTTTGAAAAGATATGGAGTTACTTTGAGGACGCTTTTTATGGAAATCTTGAGAAACATCTCGGTATATTTTTTTCTTCTTGTTCTGTAAGAAAAAAGCCTTGAACACGACCTATTACTGGCAATCCCATCTACAGTGGCTACCACATCTACAGATATGTAAACAAGTTTGCAGTAACAGACGGTAAGTTTTTTGTTGTATCATAATTTTGTTTATATCCCATTGAACCTTTCCATTGTTTTTGCTATTTATTTTATATGTGAGTCAAATACTACTGTATGAAGTATCATAGATCGGGAGTTTTCGCTGAATTAAAAGTACATTTTTAAAGATATTTACATGGGATCGCCCGAAAAATAGTTTAATTTTGCAATAATACGGAAATTAGCTTTAGTATTTTAATACATATAAAAAATATAGGTCTTTATTTATTATATATCAAAAACTGTCATTCATTTACCTCCTCATTTGGACGAAATCGTTATTTTATTTCAGAGGTGACACTTTTTTTGGCTATCACAAACAACAGATATAGTTATCACTGACAACAGATTATAACTGGGAAGTGGCAATCCCGAACTCGTATAGTAAGCATGCCATTTGATTATAATTAATCACATTTATCACTTTGGTGTCATGTTTTTCTTACATTTTAGGGCTGTGAACAATGTTATGACCATAAACATTTTCAAAAAAGTGTTGATAGAGTGCAGAATGTTCAGTTGTAAACAACTTGGTTTCGTTCAAAAGTTAATGTGAGGATAGCAAAAAAAATGAAACTTTAAAGGGCATAGTCCTAGAACCAACTATACCTTTGAGTTTAACTTAGACTTTGGATGACTTTTGTTTTAAAGAACTAAAACCAAGTTTAAGACGCAACGTTATTTCTTAAACATGTTATCATGGGGAAACCTTCGACGGAAACGGACAGAAAAACAGACAGAGGAACTCAAGAACGGACACATAACTCAGGTTTTCACATTATACCCTACGACTTTGTGAGGCAGGGTATGAAAACCATAAAACCCTTAAGGTTAAATATTTGTTGACTCCTAGGTTATACGGAAGTGCGGTTAGTATTTCCCCATTTTGAATTCGAGTTTTCCTCATTTTTTTTTATTTTCCTTCATATCATTTCATTGTTTATCAGCACAAAAAAATTAAGTTTTCTGAAATATTTAGAAAAAGGGTTCACTGACTTCCCGGACTGACTTAGTTAGAAAAGTAAATACGAAGGTTAGCTATGAATAGGGGTGAATAAGTATTCATACACTTCCACCTTCTTTTTATCCACTTTAATAACCCACACTCTGCAACCTCCAATTCAAATCTCACAACTTCTTTTTCCGATATCTAAGCCCACCTTCTTAATCTCCCGCTCCTGCTCCACAATGTATTAAATTCCTCTAATCATAACCCCGTCATCTCCCAAACCCCGTTTCTATTTTCATCCAGTGCATTATATCAATGTATCCATGCTCAAATCACAAAGGACTTCCGTACTACCTTAAAAATGATATTTGCAAGAATTGAAATTTATCAGCATTCATATATTAAGTGCGACTTCTTCTTTTTTATTCCTTTTCGTATTTATGTCGCAGCGGACGTAACCGGTATTGCTCTGTTTTCTTTCATTTTTATGTCACCAAAGACGAAGTCTTCTTCTTATTATTATTATTACTCTTCCGCCAATAAACTGAGGATTAAATATCCAAGAACTATATTGCAGAATTTACCGGAACTTTGTATAAATGTTCAGTAAGATGAGAGGGATGAGTTCATTCCAAAATTCGTCCGTCTGGCGTAAACTTTTCTTTGAAGATCTTCTCCTCTGAAACTACTGGGCCAATTGGAAACAAACCTGGCCACAATGGTCCTTAGGTGGTCCTCTACAAAGATGGCCACCAGCGGGGAACACAGTTTTAACGTTGGACCCAATGGGAAAAGACATTAAAATATATTCTCCTCTTCTGAAAGTGCTGAGTCAAGTAGAACCATACTTTGCCACAATAGTTCTAAGGTGGTCCCCTGCGAAAAAAAAGATGTTTTTCACGTCAGCGCTTTATCCAAAATGGCTGACAGCAGGGAACATAGTTTTAACATTGTACCCTATTGGAATACACATTAAGAGATCTCTTCCGAAACTACTGAGCCAATGGGAACCAAACTTGGCCATAGTAGTTCTAAGGTGGTCCCCCTGCAAAAAAGGTGTTTTTTCGGGTCAGCGCTGTATCCAAGGTGGCTGCCAGTGGGGAACACTGTTTAAACATTGGACCCTATGGACCCTATGGGAAAAGATATTCTCATCTGAATCTGCTGAGCTGATTGGAAGGAAACTTGGCCAAAATAGTCTTTAGGTGGTCCTCTGCAGAAATTAAAAACATTGTTTTTCGTATCTGTGCTATATCAAAGACTGCCACCAGCAGGGGAAATAATTTTAACATTGAATCTTAGGGAAACACTTTCAAAGATCTTCCTCTCCGAAGCTGATGAGACAACTGGTACCAAACTTGGCAACGATAGTCTTAAGGTTGTCCCCTGCAAAAAATGTGTGTTTTTCAGGCCACCGCTATATCATAGATGGCCGCTAGCGGGGAGCATAGTTTTAACATTGGACCCTTTTGGAAAAGACATTCAAAGATCTTCTCTTCTGAAAGTGCTGACACAATTAGAACCAAACTTTGCCACAAAAGTGTTTGATTGTCCCTTGCAAAAAATATGTTGTTCAGGTCCATGACCAAATGTTTTTACTCTGTTGTCGAATTCTCACCAAACATGGTTGCCAGCAGTGAATTTTCTAAATTGGACCCTATGAGAAATACATACAAAGATCTTCTATAGAACTTCTGAATGCATTTATAAGATATATGGCATGAATTATTTATGAAGTGCTGATCAAGAAAGCAGGTAGCGGGGAAAAATTGTTAAATGTTGGACAATTTGACACAAATGTTCTTTACTTAGTTTGAAATTAAGACCCTTTAACAAAAACGTTCATCTTTTACTAGTTTCATTGGTCATGCTCCAGGCGAGCGATACAGGCTCTTGAGTCTCTTGTTCTTGGAGTGTATGCTCTAGGTGAGCAATACAGGCTCTTTCATGGAATTTATATGGTCAGCATTGCTTTATTTTGCCCAGAACTCGATGAAAGCTCCGGTAACATATAAAGGCCACCAATTTATGAACAAAATATCTAGTTGAAACAATATGTTTACTACGCTACCCTCTTTAAATACAAATAATTTTGTTCTTTTCTTTTAAGCTTAGTTGATCGTTTGGGATCGTCACTATCTGTTTTCAGTGATAGTCAATAATTTTAAAACCTGTTGTTCGGGATTGCCAAGAGCTGGAAATAAAATGAGGATTCCGCCGTTATGTAGTACTAAATGAAAAGCTAGATTTCATATATTATATATCAAATGTTGTACATTACATAAGCGTCGAAATTCTTTTAAGATGAAAAGTGTTTTAATGCAGATTTTCAGCAATAAAATTGAAAATTGCAAATTTCTTCCTCAAAATCTCCGAAGTTTCAAAAGATTGTTACTTAGTATTTGTCATGAATATTCATATACATGTTAGCTACATTTAAAGCATAAAAGACAAATATATTATTGAATATTAATATGATTTATTTGTAAGTGAAAGCATCACCTTCTTCCGTCTTCAAGTTGTTTACAAATCTGCAGGCGGGATAGCCACTGTAGTTGGGATTGCCGGTAATAGGGTGTGTTGAAGAATACCCCACATTATTATATGTTAAGAAAAGTAAAACAAGTGATGCTTTTCATAAATAGATTCTTTTGGTCACTTGTTACCTATAGTTTTACATGTTTTTCGATAAATGGATATCCTAATGTTTTGGTTTTATCTGCACTGATGATACATAAGTTGTCGAGATGCGCATATGCAGAAACTTGATTAAAAATAACTTCGGTATTTTGTTATTTACTGCTTGATTACTTGAACCACCAGCAGTAAAAATTTTAAAAAAAAGTTCATGATTAACTGTTAATTTGAAAATTCCTTGTGGTTGGCATCGGTTGTTTTCGACATTTTTTTTCTAATCGGCTAGATTCTTTTCAGTTTCATTTACTAGTAATAGCACTAAACGTAATCCGAAGAAATCCCTACAAAACCTACAATATTGACATTGTATATTTGCTTGATATTCAAAAATATACAAATCTGTAGACCACCTTTCCAATCAAACAAAGTTATCAGCAAACGTGAAATGTCTGGAATATAAAAAATCGCACGATTTTTATAGGCTGATAGTTGTCTGCAAGAAGTATTGATCTTATGATGACACATTGCATAGAAAAAGAAAATAAACAAATTGCAGTATTTATACACACAGCGAAACAAAAGTTTGTTTCTTTAAATACAGATCCAACGCATGACTTGCGGCCGGATACAGCCTTCGAAAAAGGAGTTATCGATGGGTTCAACAACAACAAAAACAAACAAACAAACAAACAAAAACAAAAAAACAAAAAAAAAAAAAAAAAAAGAACGAGAACTCTTGACAATTTTTGATACTTTTTTCTCGGTTTTGCTAATATTCTGTATTATTACGTTTTCAGAAAAAGGGTTTCAATTCCAGACCCAGTCGCATCTGCCAATGTAGACTTATGCATTATTATAAAAGCATCTACCGACAACAACAATTACATTTTTCGAATAATTATTGTAATTTATTATGTATCCAACAAGCTTAATAACCTTTGACAAGTATCAAAAGGGCCTGTTCGATTCATGATTTGAGGTTGTTTTCTCGAAAAGGCATCATATATATATAATATCCTTGGAAAAGGGAAACAAATAAACAACTAATTCTAAAATATTTGATCTGCAAAAGTTATTACGACAACTCCTACCATTGTTATTAGCTAGGCTATGGCCTAGCTATATAGATAGTTCTTGGGGGAAAGTGAGGAGAATGCATGCACAGAAGACTATTGACCAATAGAAATTTCAGATTCTTGAAAATCAAAATAACGTCCAGTTTCGTCCTGATAAAACGTGGCGGGGTTTAATTTTTCTGTTTCCTTGTGGAAGTTGAAAAGTATTATAAACATTTACTATAGGTGGTACTGGGAACAGGTTTGTAGAGGATGATGGGATTGGTATTGCAATATCGCTTAGCCAAATTTATAAATATAGATATGATAAAAAGAATAAGAACAGTAATGTATAAATTTAAAACCAGAAGTTAATAAATAAAGATGAGGTATTTTGCAATAATCAATAATATACAAATACTATAAAAGACTTTTCAAAGCGTGATTGTAATTTGTGGAGATACTTGAGCAATGGAGAACGAAAGGTGAAAAGAGATAGAATTGCATTTTTGCGGAAGAATAAAGAGCTACCGGTGTTTATTTGTGTGTGTGTGTTGTAAAATTTTCTATGCAAGGCTATTCCATAGCCTAGCGTATCGTTTTTATTTCATAAAAACCATTATCCGATTATGTCATCCACTTATGTTTATAAAGTCCCCTCGTGTTTTCTAGTTACATCTCTGTTTTACTTTGTAAAGGATCCAATTTGTCATGTTTCATGATCATAGGTAAAGTCACGTCAAGATAGGTATTTCTCTTCGATTAACGTACAAAATTAAATTTTTTATTTTCATGACAAGTAAGACTACAAATTACATTAATTTTCACTGGGACCAAGATTAAATTATCTTTTTACAAAATCGCCCAAGCCCC
>MJUU01074285.1:69716-81881 GCA_002080025.1 Modiolus philippinarum
CCCCCCCCCTCATTTTCAAAAAAATAAATATACATGAATAAATAAAGGAAAAGCATACCTGACATGTTAACCTACCTTAACGTAGTCGGAACACTTTGTCTACCGACAGAAGATCTGATTTTCCGTATTTTTGTCTGTCTGTTTCGCCTCTGCATTGTTTTAGTAGAATATGTCCATGTTTCATGTTATTTTATATTTGGATACATGTCATTTTTGTACTTGTTTTTTTCACAAAATTTGTAAGCTTTCTTTGATGTTTTAATGCTAGAAATGTATTTCCGTTAAATGATTCAGAAAATAATGACGTCAAAAAAGAGGGATTGTTTAAAATCCCCATTTGCTCACCAAATACAACCAGAAATACAACAAGAAATGACGTCATCACCCACTGAGTAAAATTTTTATCATTTCAACATTAGCTCAGACTTTCCCTGACCTTTAAAGTACCTCATTACGGTTTTACGATTGGTATGATATTATAGTATAAATCATCTGCTTTCTTTTGATGTGCAATTTGCCTGCATGTCACATGGGTGCATTAGAATTTAAAATTAGTGGATAAATTTACCCGACTATGAATCATATTGCGGGGCGAGTTGGTATTTTAAATTTTGGTTGGGGCGAGTTGGTAGAAAATAGGGGCGACTCAGACAGGGGCAAATTGGCAAAGGGGCGAGTTGTCCCTCTACCATAGCATTCCATCTACAACCTCAGATGTTACAGACTTCTCTTTTCGTGCAACATTCAACGCTCTTCAGCTCTACTGGAATGCACTATGCGATGCCTTTATTAGCCAGTGTCAGTGACAATTTAATTTGTGCGTTACAAACTTAGTTATGGATTTTATATAAAATCCTAAATATATAACTTTTTTAAAACGTATGAGTATACTGATACTGTGCTTTTTATTACTAGTTTATTTTTATTTTTTGTAGATATAAATGATTTATCGGTAATTTGATGAGTTTCTTTGATCTCTAGAGGCAAATATTTTCAGTATTTCCTACTGCCCGAATATTGTCATTCCACACCTACTTTGTTAATCAACTCTTCAATGTATACAAACAAATATACCAGGAGAAATATTCATCTACAAAACCGTTAGGACAGTTCAAGTTCTTTTAATAATCAATAATTAATTACCCTGTTTCATGAAAATTGAAATTTACTCTATCAAATGATTTAGTTAAAAACCAATAAAAAGAATATGAAAAATTTTGTTTTAGAAACTTCAAATTTTATTTCAAATAAGAGATTCACCCCCAAGTGCTTGTCTATAATTGTCGTCAATATTTTTCGTATCACAAACAAAGCTTCAATTATTCTATATATCTGTTATCAGTAACTTTAAAGGCATGAATCTTTGATTGGACAAAGAAATACTTAACAGATACCAGAAAATATTATGCAAAATCCAAATGCCAGGTATTTGTAACATCTTAAATTTTTAATGAAACACAATTCCCGGTTGTTGATAATTTCAGCATCCATGATACAGTGTTTTTTTTAATTACTTGTCTCGCCTGCGACGAAAGGCGCTGAAAGCGAGACATATGTATTACTTTCTAGTAACGGCGGCGGCGGCGGTGGCAAAGGCGGCGTAAACTTTCTTAAAACCTTGATAACTTTTGAAGTATTTCACTCTTATGCTACATCTTTGCACACATGTTTCAGATGACCTTGACATTGTCTTCGTGGTTCAATGACTTCATGAACATTTCGACATAGTTTCTTATTCGAGTTCTTTTCTCAGGTTTTGTAATGTAAGCGCAATTATATTTAGTGTATTGATGTATCTTAGTGGGTACATGTTAGTCTGTCACTTGTCAGTTGACTTTGACCTCATTTTCACGATTCAATGACTTCGTAAAATTTGCATCATAGTTTTTCATTTAAGTCGATTTTTGAGCCATTTTAATGTATAGAGACACCATATATGGGTACATTACATTCTGGCACATGTCATATCACCTTGACCTCAAGTTCGTTGTTCAGTAAATTTGTTAATGTTTTACATTTGTGTCAATTGCTCAACTAAACTTTCCAACTTCATTGACTTTGTTAATATTTTATAGGCCATGGGCTGAAATCACTTTTCATGCACCCCCCCCCCCCCCCCACTTCCCATCTAGACCATTTTTTTCAGTTATCCTATTTCCCCACCAAAAACCATGTTAACACGAACATAACCTGCACGCATAGACAGTATAGTTCTAATTTTATAGTACACCACGAACAATTCTTGTATTTTCGTTTTAACCTAAGTTTCATCATTTAAGCTCCATAAATGTTTAATGATAAGTACATGTATTATGTACTGAAATTTGGTACCATCCTTTACAATAAACTCAAGTTTAGGCAATTTACGCCATTTTTATGATCTAGGGATACAAAAATGTACCCCTCCTCCTGCAAAAAAATTGCGAAAACTTTTTAAAATGTCTCTTTTTTTTTAGTCTTCTCTTCGAAATTGTATGCAAATTTTCCGTTTTTCCAAATTTCTGCTGTTTTGACTTTGAGATGCAAATACTTCATGAATTTGATATATAACTTCAAAATGTTGATTAAATATCCTTCCATTATATCTAAGCCATTAGAAAATATGCTTTTAAACATTTTAGACTAACTACAGTCTCATAAATTACAAACATATTACCCCTTACCAAACATATCCAACACAATTTATTTAATTTTATTCAGCTTGAAAAGCGTAAACATTGTATAAAAGTCCCATTACATATCTTTTCAAACACCAAAATACACAGAGACTCCCATATATCACAAATAATATCATGTGCGTGGTTTATGGGCAGTTATACAACAATTCAACTTTGAATATTGTAAAATTCCGAAATGCTGAAAATTCCAATTTTTCACGAAAATCGCCTAAAATAGACAATTTTATCAATATTTTGGCGTTAAGATTGCATATTGCGATATATGAAATGCAATTTTTAAATTAGAAATTAAATGCAATATTTTGTAGTTTTATTGGAGTGTAAAAGGGTGGACCGTAGCACATTTTGAATGAAGCGCGCTGGCACTTTATGCGAAAAATGTGCTACGGTCCATCCTTTTAAATGACAATAAAACTACAAAATATTGCATTCAAATACTTATAATTACATTCCGAAAATGGAATGCAAGCTTTCACTCTAGTTAACTGAATGAAATTCGTGTATGATGCACCATTTCCTAGTTTAGATTATCCCGCCGTCTTTGTTTACTTTTGTCATTATCAAGGAGACGCGTGCTGCTGTAGTTTTACTGACTGATAAAACACAGTTACGGAAATGACTGGAAGTACTCACAACCAATCAAATAAAGGGATTTCTATACGAAGCAGAATGAATGTAATTATACGAAAGTAAAATATTAGTATGTTTTGTTTATATATATGTACAGACAGGCATATTCTGGGGATCATTTTCTTGGGGTAGGGGTAAAATTTCGGTATTTAAATCACATTAAACACTCCTTGTTCTTCTTAACATTGTTTTAGATAACTTATATATCGGTTAGAATATTTCACGAAAGGATATGGAGTAAATGAACATGAGACCATAACACATATATAACTCCGACTTGAATAATTCTAATGAGCTGTATGGCCATTTCGGAAACTAATTCCTCATCAGCAGCACTAACCCAAAGAAAGGAAAATAATGAATTGGCATATCGTCAGTTAAATCCTCCATATAAAACTATTTAAAAGAGAATTTTGGACAAATCTGAATGATAAAAAATTCCATTTTTCATCAAATCTGTACAAAATATTGGGTTTAAGCTGACAAGTGGTGCTTAAAATGACAAATTATGATAGAATTTATGCAAAATTGTTATATGCAACGCAGATTTTGCGTGTTTTGGTTATTTTAATGCGAATAAGGCCAAAAATTGACAATTTCAGGGAAAATTTGTTGGGATAGGTTTGAGATTTTCGGGATTTAGAGTAGGATTTTTAACATCCCTTGTTTTTCTAAACAATGTTTTAAGACAAATTGTTAATCGCTTGGAACAATTAATTGGCATATCTGCAGATATATTTTATAGATTTGACATATATTGCGATTTAACAGTGAACTATGGACAAATCTGAAATGTTGAAAATTCCTATTTTTCATCAATTATGGGAGAAATATTTAGTTTGTGTCGACCAATGGCTGTTAGAATACCAAATCATTATGTAATTCATGCAACATTGTCATATACAACACACGTTTTGCTCGTTCTGGTTATATTTATGCGAACATAGACAAAAATTGACAATTTTAGGGAAAATTTGTTGGGGTAGGGGTAAGATTTTCGGTATTAGAGTCAGCTCAAGCACTTTTTGTTTTTCTTAACAATCTTTGAAGACAACTAATATATAGCTTAGAAAAATAATTGGCAAATCTGCAGATATATCCTCCAGATTTGCCATATATAACGTTTTAACATTGAACTTTGGACAAATCTGAAATGTTGAAAATTCCCATTTTTCAACAATTTCAAGCAAAATATTGAGTTTAAGTCAACAAATTGCTGTTAAAATACGAAATCATGATATAATTTATACAACATTGTCATATACAACACACATTTTGTGTGTTCTGGTTATTTTTATAGACCAAACAATGACAATTTTATAGTAAATTTGTTGGTGTATGGATGAGTTTTATCGATGTATGATGTTTATATTATATAAGAATGGCCATTATTTGTAATCGTCATAAAGCAAATATAATAAGCTTTCATTTGATACCTACTTTAAATGATATTTGTTTACTAAAAAGTAATATGAGGCAAAAGAATAACAAAACTTAGTCAAAATCGGAAATATTCAAAGACCCATTTATTTGGTCTATTTGAAAATAAAACTTTGGTCATTATAGATATGTTACCAATATGTTTACATGTTTTATATTCAAGAACATACATTGAAAATAGAAAAACAATTTTCAGAATAGGGAATTGAGATGCACTTCAGGTAACTTACGCAATTTCAATGAAAATATATATATTTTCGTCAATATTTCATAGGGGTAGGGTACGTTTAATGGCGCTATGGAACGTATTGGGCATACATTGTAGAAATTATTAAAAATTTCTTTGTAAAGTTAATAAATTAAACAATCATTTGATACATTTTTTTTATAACTGGGAAGCGTTTGGTCAACATTTTGAAGCAAGTAAAAGAAAAACGAAATTTTCAAAAAATTCGGTAGGTGGGATTAAAAATGGGCCCTGTTCCACCAGTGCCTGCAGGTTATGCTCGTGTTTACATGTTTTATTTTGAAGAGGGGATGTAAGCGAACTTAAAAAATGGGTGGGGTTTGATAGTGGGTTGGGGGTGCACGGAGTTGTTATTCCAGCCCATAGACTTACATTTATGTCCATTTTCTCAGCACTTATATCACATAGTATTTCCATTTTATGTTTGTTGTTACATTTTAGTTGATACATGCCAGTCTGACACCTGCCATGTAACCTTTACCTCAATTTCATTGACCAGTGACTTTGTCAGAATTTTACATTTATGTCCATTGCTCAGCAGTTGTAACACCTAGCCTTTCCATATTATGTTTATTGTTACATCTTAGTAGTTAGATGCTAGGCTGTTACCTGTCATGTAACCCTGACGTCAATTTCGTGGTTCAGTGACTTCGTGACTTCGTTTTTTTTTACATTCATGTTCATTTCTCAAAAGCTGTAATATTTTGTATGCACCAAATTGGGTCTGATGTTAGTATATGGGTATGTGTATTGCCACCAGTCATTTAATCTTGACCTCAATTTCTAGACTTTGTGACTGTTTTAAACTTTCAATTCATTTCTTTTTATGTCACCAGATACTTGAAAAGCAAAAACGGCAATGTTTAAAGTAAGGAGAACCTAACCGTCGGTATGAGACGTATTTGTGTGTACACTAAGTCTTGTAGACATATTTAATACCACATAATTTGTTCCTATTTCACCTAGAGTTACTATTTTGTGAGTGAGGTCTAAAATTATTAACTCCTAAGTGCTAGTTATGATAATTTGACCAATGCCTCACTTTTATTAAAACTTACGTGAAGTTGTTTTTACTGAGCTCTTACTCTTGGAGGAAGGGTTGGAGGGACAAGGCAAGATTTGAATTGAGAACCTTTTGTCATTTTATCACCTTAAGATTCAGCATATTTACATGATACCCTTGTGGTAACTTACACTACTGTAAGAATACCCATTAATGCACCATAAAATATACCCATTAAATTATGAATATTATTATCATTATAATTAATGGTATTGTTTTTATTTTGCCCATGAAATTGGTTTTCTTTCCCATAAACAATTAACTACCATTAAATAAGTCTTGAACTGGAAATAATGGCTATTAGTTGTGACCATCAATTTTATTAATTAATGTGCATGAATTATTAGGCAATGGCCATTAAATAAAACGGATATAATTGTCGTTATTTTTTCGTAGCTAGGGCATTTAATGTAACCATACTTAATTGCACCATTATTTTTTCTAAGTATTAATGGCCAATGCTGTATTTTAAAGGCATTAAAATAAAAAAATTTTTTTTTTCGGTATTTTAATCGCAATTAAAATAGCAATTCAATAAAACGGATATAATTGTCATTATTTTTTCGTAGCTAGGGGTTTTGGGTATTTTTCAAAAAGTTTAATGGGCATTTAATGTAACCATACTTAATAGCACCATTAATTTTTCTAGATATTAATGGCCTATGTTGTATTTTAAAGGGCATTAAAATGAAAATATTTTTTTTTTTTGTTTGCGGTATTTTAATCGCAATTAGTTAACATCTTGAAAAGCTGGTTTGTTAATTTAAAGCCCATAATCTCTTTAATGGCACGATATTTCAAACAATTGGCATTGACACATGTGCAACCTTAATTTATAAAAACATAAATGTACTTGTGATGTTTATATTTTGTTAACAATAAAAAAATGCACCCACCATTTAGACAAATCTAAGTACATTGACATTTCATCCCATTTCCTTTCTTTTTCATATTGAGCCCTTTCAATGAACAAGTTCCTTAAAAAGACTCTAAACCAACAACATATGACCTGTGACTGTGACAAAGTGCAGTGGTTTTAAGGGGCACTTATAATTGTCTACCACTTTCCAAAGTGTGCAAAACACACTTTTTCAGACCCTAAACCCCTCTGCAAAAAGTGCGCATAAACCATATTCAAATGCAATAAATAATCAAGCTTTTTTTAGCATTTTAAGAATTGATACTGTATTCTAATCATGATTTCCTTTTTACATTTTTTTATATATTTTCCAAATTTCTTTTTTTAATGTCCAGATTTTATCTGTACTGATGAGACATTAGTTGTCGAAATGGCCATATGCAGAAATTAAATTTACAGTAAGTTTGGTATTTAGTTAATTTTTGGTGTCTTTGTCGATGTTGAAATATATTAAGGTAGTTCGAGCCTAATAAAAATTTCAGACAGATTTTTTTTTTATTTTAAGATATTTTGTAGGTCTTAGTCCATTGTTTCAAATAATAAAATGAAAATGTTATGTCACCGATCATCTTTTCCTGTTATCAGGCTTTGAAAATCAGGACAAATTCAGTATATTTTAGCGGTATTTACAAAGAATATATAGGGAACTGTGAGAAAATGCTTATTGTTTAGCTTTCCTATGAAATAAATATCAGATAGATTTTTTTGATATTTCTCAGGGATACATGTTGAGCTGAAAAAAATCTATATGTCACCGTTTGATTGAGAGAGATATTTTACACAGTTTACAAAACAGACAATATTTACGGGAAAAGGGAGCTAATTCGCGGGAAAGTGTATGTCACTCTATTATGACGTCACAATGTAAGGGCCAAATAAGGAATATTCCAGCTTGAAAATCAAGTTAATCCCGCATCCGACTTGTGTTTCGCAATGCGTCAATCGAATGCGCCGTGTATTAGTGTCGATCTACCTTAATTGCGTTATGCTTTGATTGTTTAGTATTTACTTGATTAATGAAAGTAGTATGACCGTAGAAGATATTCCTTGCAATTGTAGGAAAGGAATGGAACTGTGTGGTATTTGTTATTGGCTTTCGTTTTGTGTGACCAAGCCATTCCCATTTCCCCACAATGCCAATTCTTAAATTGGATGTTGGTCAAGGCATTTAAAGCATAGTGAAAAATAATTTGCAACAGTAAAATCTACGATTTAACCTATCAGATCCAGAAATACAGTATCGTTATCTCTTAATCAATTCTCTGATATTGAACTTGGTTCTGTCAGGTTAATAGTGATTTCTAATGTACAACACACTATGCTGAGAGGGAACCTAAAAATATAAAATTAGAAAAAGTACCTTGCTTACCAAAAATTAGGTATATATACACCCTGGAGTGCAGAAGGAGAGAGACGATACCTATAGACCGTGGTTGCAGCTAAATGTTTGATTGGTAATTTTACAAATATGACATAAGAGACTTCGAAGTAAAGTGACTTGACGTGTCGTCATGATGTGATGATCGATGTCCATTAAATAATCAAGGTAGATCGACAATAAAAAATGAAAAATACCGTTTGCACATATTGTGATATATAAATTGAATGTGGAATTGACTCAATTTTCCTGCAAATCAATCTCCTGTCTGCCTTTTTTGTTATGACGTCATAATGGAATAAATAAGAAAACAAAAAAAACAAAGAAAAAACAATAAACAATAAACTGACTTTCAGACATAAGTGACTCTATAAAAATACATGATTTGTCTGTTTTTCAAATCCTGATAACTTTAATATCAAAAACGGTATTTTTTATTAAGAGAAAAGCTGTTTTCGAGATTTTTATTAGATTGGTCTATCGTCCCGCATTCTTAATGTCGGATCCAAGTGTAAATGAAAGATGACATTATCTGTACTTTTGCAACATACTAAGACAGTATTATGTTTCACTATAGACAGAGATTTGACTTTGATCATCTTAGGGGAAAGAAAATTTTCAATATGAGTTGAAGGCTGAAGATTGATAGTTATTTATTCTACTAATAAATAAATTGCAACGGTTAATTCAAAAAAGCACCAAATAAGGTAGAATACATGTATCAAGAAAAGTTTTCATAAACTCGGAAGTTCTGCGTATAAAGAAAAGTAAATTCTGAATAAAGGAAATAACTTGGGTCAAAATATTGTGACACACATCAAGTATAAGTCATGTAGACAACAGCAAGTTGTAATTTATCTAGGTCGAAAAGGAATAAAAATCAGAATATGTTGCAACTGTCGTACAAGATCTGTCCGAGTGAAAAATTACTGACTGGTGATGAATTTTAGTCTCCTTCTTATATAAGTTCAATAAATGCTTTATACTTATCTAAACATGGTTTCTGCATTTTTACATTGTTCCAAAACATCCATTTTCAGCAAAAATTTGGCACACTGTCTACACTTGTCATCTGATAGCGCTCATATTGTCAACTGGAAAGCACGTACAAAATTTATTTTTGATAATTAAAATAAGTGGAAATATTGACCTAGTTATGATTCTTTTTGGAAATGCAGATATTACATTTGATCAAAATACTGATATTTTCAGAGCAGTCCAATGTTATATTTACAAAAGTCATGGATTTGATTAATTGTTGCAGATTTTTCTTATCCTTTCTTTCTTATTTTCCCTTCTTTCTTATTTTATTACACAATTACTGTTATTGTTATCAGTCGATATTATTATTTAATCATAAAAAAAGTGTACTTAAATTGTGATCATAATTTACAAGAATTAAGTTTTGTGAACATGGTACTTAACTATTACCTTACGTTACTTTTTCTATTCTCATCAATATTTCTTAATGTATTTTGTATCTATACTGCTGCTATATTGTATAATATTTGTTATGTTGTATATTGTAGGGAGAAGACTTAAAATAATGTTGTCATAACTTGTGCCCTATCCCTCTGCTTTATTTGAGCAATTAAATATGTTTAATTCAATGCACGTGCTTTGTTGTTCTGGTAAATTCCTCAGACAATAAAACACAAACGTAATCGGTTTTCACGTATTTGACTTTATTATATCTTGCCTTCAGATGGGATTTGCTTTATTTTATTGATAATTAGATCTCTCAGTTGAAGTATTGTGATTGCTTTGATAATGATGATGTAGGATTTACTGTTTTTTTTTTTAAACAAAAGGCCCAAATGGGTTTACAAATTTTCAGATTTCAGATTTCTAAGCACAACTTAGTTGTATATTTCTTACATGAAATAAAAGGGACATGTGCAAACGGATAATCAAAAAATTAAATTCATAAATAAAGACGATGCTAAAAGGAGGTCTATATGGAGAAAAAAAAAAGATTTGTATCTTAACGTGTAAATGGATAAATCAATACCAATTTAGATTTTTTAAAGAAGCCAAAACGGGGAGGAGGTTAAAAAAAATATTATGTTTTTCTCGAATTTTAATGCACTTTCCTTTAATAAACTTCTTGGCATTTGGTAAGTGTTGCCTGAGATTGATATCATCTCTAAGGTAATATCTATGTCTATAGTCATTTTGTTAACACTTGTCCACATACCCTTGCACAATTTGCTGTGCTTTGAGTAGGTCTTTATTTATGCAAACATCATTCAACCTTTTCTCATTTAATCTTACCTTTTTCACGCTTCAACACAACGTTTTTCACTGCTCAGATGGGATATCCACCTTTTCTCGTTTTATCTCACCTTTTTACACTCAATCACAATTTCTCACTTCTCCGATTGGATTCCACCTTAAAATCTCAACTGTGGTATTTCATCCCGCCAATTCCAAGCCATTCTCACGTAATTAGATGGAATTACCATGCGATCCCATTGAGATTTGCCGGGATCTCAAAGTAATTTTCTACGGGGTAGCTATGTAAGAAAAGCAGAAAGTTTAATTTAAATTTTCTACAATAATTTGATATATGTATTAACAAATTTAGGCCAAAACCGCACATACTCCATTGAAATGATAAGTGTTTACATATTGATATACGCACTAGGCAAAAAAAAAATACTATGAATAGTAGTTAATTTTATAAAAATTCATAGAGTAAGTTTTTTTTTCACAAAAATATTGATATAAGGCCAAAAAATATGTCTGTTGAAGGTTTTCTATATTCCCCCGTTCCTTCTGCCTACCCTTTTTGTTGTTCACTTTCGGAAAAATACTGGTAAATATAATGATTTCGGTTAAGCACTTTAAGAGTAAAATATCGTCCGAATTAGCGTCTATATAAACATGATAAAATAAAACAAAATGACTTTGCCTACTAGGCTACCTACTTACCTTATTTGTTCAAACAATTTAACTTTTAATAATGATAGTTTGTTTTTCTTTTGCCTAAGGTCATTTACACATGAAGGGAATGAGGGTATTCAACAGCCCAGTAGTCAGTACTTCGGTGCTGACCCGAAAGCCGATTCTATTTGAAACCTTACAATATCTAAATTGTTGTAAATTTTGTTGAAAACTGAGGATTATCTCCCTCATGCAAAGCTCTGTCCTTAGCTGAATTTGGCCTCACATTTAGATCATATTTGTTATTTGTTCTCTATCAGTTTTTAAACATCTTTGAGTTTATGGTCTTCAAAACTTTTAGACTTTATCTTCACTGAAGAGACATAAGTTGCCGAAATGCGCATATGCAGAAATTAAATTCACAGTAACTTCGGTATTTAGTTATATGAACATGTATTTGAATGGAAAATAATAATCATGATAGATAAATATCAGGTAGTGTTTAGACGTGACCAAAAATCACAGGTTTATATATTTCATTCAGAGTGCAATCGCCAATGTTTGTAAACAACATTTATATTTGAGAGTTTAGTGTGGTAAAGCAATGGTAAAAGGAAGAATATATTATATGTAATGTACTGTTGAAAATGTAGAATCAGGAAACGATGAATATCAAACCATTTCCTGTCATTCAAATGAAAACAAACGTTATCTAAAGGAAAAAAGCTTTAGCTTGCATTCTTAAGGATTTATGCATGTAACAGATCTATGTGAGGTGAGCAAAGTTTTAAATCATGCATTTTTGTTTGTGTTCTTAATGGCAAATTTCTGCTCAGATGGCCAAAATACTTGAAATGGACTTGGTGAAATTATAATTTTATAACAAAATCCTTTCGTACCAAACTCTTTTTTTTTGGAGGGGGG
>MJUU01074285.1:82574-94072 GCA_002080025.1 Modiolus philippinarum
ATATATATATAGGTATTAATAGGTATTCATATAAACATTATGTTAAATAATGGGTATAAATATATAAATAATGTACAGTAATGGACATTACTTTCTATATTATGTCCATCAATGGTCATTGTTATATATGTTCCAGACTATACGCGTATTTGGACCGTACGTGTACGGCCCGGACCGTGTTCGTATACTCATATGGTCCGACCGTACGCGTATGGTCGGACCATACGCGTACGGTCGGACCATACGCGTACGGTCGGACCGTATGAGTATACGTGTACGGTCTGCTACGAGCTGGACCATACGTGTATATTTAGACCGTATGAGTACAAAGAAAAAGACAGACACTACATTCGTTATTCAAACAGAATAAAGTTACAGTCAAAACTGTTAGCACTAACTAATACAGAAACCGTATAGATTATTATGTCTTGATAAAAATAATAAATTATTTATATATCTGAAATGAAATTAAAGAAGAAGTGAAATAATAACAAAGGTGATACATAAACTTCATTTTTACATTGAGAAATTTTGTTCATTGATAGGGGATATTCCTTTTTGGAACACCGTGTAATTTCCGCTGTTATATTTATTCAGTTGTCCCTGTACGAGATTTTGGGATTTGCACCCTTTTTTGGGTATTTGGAAAAAAATATTGTTTCTTAGAGGTGGTATTCAATGATTTTTTTCTCAGGATTTTCAGACGAGAAAACCATATATTTTATTTCAATTGACATTCCAGTTATTTTTTGCGAAACACTAGTTTTTTTTAATTATTTTATCTCAAATAACGTTCAAGTAATAAGTCAATTTTATAAAGGCATCTCCAAAACATAATTACAGTAAGGTAAATTCTTATTTTGCTCTTATATTTTCGTTAAAATAACTATTTTTAGAAATTTTTATTTAATTTATCTTTCTAAACATACGAGTTTAATTCATTATATAATATTGTATACGGCATATTGATTTATTGATATAAATTATCCAAGAACACGCAAGACTGAATTAGCCAGACCGTACGCGTACGTACGGTCGGACCATACGCGTACGGTCCGACCGTATGGGTATTTCGAAAAAATACTTGTGTGGTCCAGACCGTACGCGTACGGTCCAAATACGCGTATAGTCTGGAACATATACATGATGTGAAGTAATTCTCATTAATATATCAAAAACAAAATAATATGAATCATGTCAATTAATTGGCATTAAAATATAAATAATGTCAAGTAATGGACATCTATATATAACTCATATAACAAATGGGCATTAATTTATGTGTTTTACTAAATGGCAAACATTAAAATATAAACAGCCAATATGATGGCCATGAAAATGATTTTGATTTGATTTCATGACCATTTCTTTGATATTTGTGTTTGTTATACAGTCCTTGTATCAGTAGCCGTTACTTATTGACGGATTGTTGACTGATTGATGACGGATTTTTGACTGATTGATGACTGATTTTTTACTGATCGATGACGGATCCATGAATAACGGATGTGTACGTATTTTACGGATGGAAACGTATTTTACTGATCGCATCCGTCAATTACGTGTTGTTTCAATCAGTAAATCACGTATGACGGATACGTAAATATTTGGAATTTTAAGGCAAAACGAATGAACATATTATTATTCTCGTGTGTTTCCAGGTTGTTAGATACATCTTTTTCGAATATAAAGACGAATAAACGAATGCTGTGTTTTGTTTCAATTTAAATCGTTTACATGTATTTGTGAATGAGAACTGGGTATCTATAAACTGCATGATACAAATCTGCGTTTTAGACTCGATCTTTGAAAATGACCAAAACAATATTTTTTTTGCAAATGTTAGTGATCATATTCTTTCAAAGGAGTTTTATATTTTGCACAACATAATTTTAATGAATTTTGACATATTTAAGTCTTGATAAGTTAGATTTTTAAATGTGCGGTTTAAACTCTGTCTATAAAAATGACCAAAACAATTGAAATATTTCAAAAATTTGTTTCATCATATCTTTTCGAAGGAGTATTATCTTTTGCAAAACACAATTTTAAGAATATTAACATATTTAAGGCTTGAAAAGTTAGATTTTTAGTGTGCAATTTAAACTCTGTCTACAAAAATGACCAAAAGAATTGAAATTTTTGGAAAAAATTATTCATAATATCCTTTCGAATGAGTTTTATCTTTTGCGAAACACAATTTTAATGAATTTTAGCATACTTAAGGGTTGAAAAGTCAGATTTTGAGTGTGCGGTTTAAACTCTGTCTATAAAAAAGTCCAAAAGAATTGAAATATTTTAAAAATTTTATTCATCATATCCTTTCAAAGGAGTTTTATCTTTTGCGAAACACACTTTTAATGAATTTTAACATTTTTAAGGCTTGAAAAGTTTGATTGTTAGTCTGCGATTTAAACTTAGTCTGTAGAAATTACCAAAACAATTTAAATTTTTTGAAAATTTTATTCATCATATCCTTTCGAAGGAGTTTTATCTTTTGCGAAACACAATTTTAATGAATTTTAGCATACTTAAGGGTTGAAAAGTCAGATTTTNTATTCATCATATCCTTTCGAAGGAGTTTTATCTTTTGTGAAACACAATTTTAACAATTTTCAGCATATCTAAGTTTGAAAAGTCAGATTTTAAGTCTGCGGTTTAAACTCAGTCTGTAGAAATGACCAAAACAATTTAGATTTTTTTGAAAAATCTATTCATCATATCCTTCGAAGGAGTTTTATCTTTTGCGAAACACAATTTTAATGAATTTTAGCATACTTAAGGGTTGAAAAGTCAGATTTTGAGTGTGCGGTTTAAACTCAGTCTGTAGAAATGACCAAAACAATTTAATTTTTTTTGAAAATTCTATTCATCATATCCATTCGAAGGAGTTTTATCTTTTGCGAAACACAATTTTAACGAATTTTAGCATACTTTAGGGTTGAAAAGTCAGATATTGAGCGTGCAGTTTAAACTCTGGCTATAAAAATGACAAAAACAATTGAAATTTTTGGGAAATTTGATTCATAATATCCCTTCAAAGGAGTTTTATCTTTTGCGAAACA
The DNA here is from genome assembly GCA_002080025.1 of Modiolus philippinarum. Classification (NCBI taxonomy): domain Eukaryota; kingdom Metazoa; phylum Mollusca; class Bivalvia; order Mytilida; family Modiolidae; genus Modiolus; species Modiolus philippinarum. Next base: position 85,640 of record MJUU01074285.1, read on the forward strand.
CACTTCTAATGAATTTTAACATTTTTAAGGCTTGAAAAGTTTGATTTTTAGTCTGCGGTTTAAACATAGTCTGTAGAAATGACCAAAACAATTTAAATTTTTTGAAGATTTTATTCATCATATCCTTTTGAAGGAGTTTTATCTTTTGCGAAACACAATTTTAATGAATTTTAGCATACTTAAGAGTTGAAAAGTCAGATTTTGAATGTGCGGTTTAAACTCTGTCTATAAAAGTCCAAAAGAATTGAAATATTTTAAAAATTTTATTCATCATATCCTTTCGAAGGAGTTTTATCTTTTGTGAAACACAATTTTAACAATTTTCAGGATATCTAAGTTTGAAAAGTCAGATTTTAAGTCTGCGGTTTAAACTCAGTCTGTAGAAATGACCAAAACAATTTAAATTTTTTTGAAAATTCTATTCATCATATCCTTCCGAAGGAGTTTTATCTTTTGCGAAACACAATTTTAATGAATTTTAGCATACTTAAGGGTTGAAAAGTCAGATTTTAAGTCTGCGGTTTAAACTCAGTCTGTAGAAATGACTGAAAGAATTTAAATTTTTTTGAAAATTCTATTCATCATATCCTTTCGAAGGAGTTTTATATTTTGCAAAACACAATTTTAATGAATTTTAACATATCTAAGGCTTGAAAAGTTAGATTATTAGTCTGGTATTTAAACTCTGACTATAAAAATGACCATAACAATTGAAATTTTATGAAAATTTTATTCATAATATCCTTTTAAAGGAGTTTTATCTTTTTCAAACACACCTTTAATGAATTTTAACATTTTTAAAGCTTGAAAAGTTAGATTTTTAGTCTGCGGTTTAAACTCAGTCTGTAGAAATGACCAAATCAATTTAAACGTTTTGGAAATTTTATTCATTATATCCTTCTGAAGGAGTTTTATATTTTGTGAAGCACAATTTAATGAATTTTAGCATTCTTTTAGATTGAAAAATCAGATTTTTGGTGTGCGGTTTAAACTCAATCTTTAAAATGACCAAAACAATTTGAATTTTTTCAAAAAATTTATTCATCATATTCTTTCGAAAGAGTTTTATATTTTGAAGCACAATTTTAATGAATTTAAGCATACTGAAGGGTTGAAAAATCAGATTTTTAGTCTGCGGTTGAAACTCAATCTTTTAAATGACCTAAACAATTTAGTTTTTTGAAAATTTTATTCATCAAATTCCTGTCGAAGATTTTTTTTTATTTCATGAATCACAATTTAAATAAATTTTAGCATATTTAGTGTTTGAAAAGAAGGATTTCCTAGTCTTTTGTGTATGAATGCGTCAAATCATTTGTTTTGTTTTTTGTTTTTGTCATTCCATTTTTGTTTCGCAAGAGACATATTCCTTTTCGCTGTTATTTGCATTACTGTTATTGTCTAACAGTTAGCGTTTAACCAGTTGTATAAATTGTTTTAATATTGTTTTTTTTTTTTATCGAATTAAATTTGTCTATTTTTGACGATTGGTCAAATCAGATGTGCTTCCAAATTTTAATGCATTCGAACAAACTGTATTATATACTGTGCATTTCCTACGTACAAGCAGAAACATCAAGTAAATATAATATTAACTTTAACGTACGGATTAAATATACCTAGGGTGTTTTATTAATTTTTTTTATATATTTCAATTCTAAATTCATTTTTTTGATGAAACGAAATTATCATTTCGCAAAATGTATTAACTTGAAAGATGACGTAAGGCTATCAATCAGTCATTTACGGATAGGACCGATCAATCATCCGTCAGTCACGTAATTTACGTATTGTATCCGTCAAATACGTAAATTACTTCTCCTATCCGTCAGATATTGACGGATTGTTGACTGATCGATCACTGATCGATGACTGATCGTTGACGGCTGACGGATCGCTTAATGATCGCTCTTTTAGTAACGGCTACTGAAGCAAGGACTGTAATTGCCATTACCTTTTTTCTACAGTAAATAATGCCCATTAATCTAATGAAAAGAGATTTTATTCAGTCAATTTAATGATGGATTGTTAATGGTATTTTCCCCATTTCATACCATTGATTTTTATGGTATATTGTACAAATTGTACAAAACCATTATTTAATATCTGAAAAAAAAGGGTAGTTTAAATGGATTTATGACATTTAATGGTATTTTAATGAATATTTAATGGAATTTTTATGGTTTCTTCTGCAGCAGGGATATTTAAAACCACATAATTTGTATTTTTTTATTTAAATATGAGTTAGATTCTTTAATTACTAGGTTATGTTTACATTTTAACAAGTGATAGCCTCCTTTAGATATTTTATACCTCCCGTCTTAGGGGACAGTATATAGTGATAATGATGTCTGTCCTTCCATCTGTTCTATCGTAATATCGTTCCCCATAGGAGTACACACTTTGTGGTGACATCTCCTCAACCACTTTGTGAAATTCATTGAAGCTTTCACAGATTGTTCAGCGCATATTGCCATTGTGCACCAACTATTTAAAATCTGATTTCACTGTTTTTTTTACTATTTGTGGTCGGAACTGCTGCTAGACAACGTGGGGAAATTCAATGAAACTTTCACGGAGTGTTCAGTGCATATGCGCATATTGCTATTGTGCACCAGCTATTTTAAAATTTGATTTTACTTGATTTTTTGTTGTTTTTTTCCCTTTTTTATTTCTGGAAGCAAATGACGGAGCGGGGCATACATTAGTGAGCTCTACTCAAGGTTTTGAGATAATGTTTTTTGTTTTTGTTTTTCTTTCTTTCTTTTTTGTTTTTTTTTCTTGCTTTTGCTTGTTTTGTTTCGTTTTGTTTGTTTTTTTATGTTGTTGGTTTGAGGTATAATGATGTTGAAGACTCTATTGTTACTACCCCAAGGTTCATCAGCCATGACATAATAAATATTATTTTTAGTGTGAAATACCACATAACTTGCTTTTGATTTTAAACTGGAGTAACCTCTATACGGCTAGGATTCTCTAATTCCAGTTTCATTAAATTGCTTTTTATTTCAAGTAGAGTTGTCTCTCTTTGGGTAGGGATTTCTAATTCCCAAGTTATGTTATGTTAAACATCACCCTTTGTCAAATTTATGTAAAGATGTTCTTTTCTGAATATTTTTTTTGGATAATTACTTTCCATACTATTTGATTCTACTGATGCTGATGAGAGATGATTACTTTAAACACGTGTACAGCATATCAAAATTTTACTGTACATGATGCTACTTTGATATTTTTGTACTTTAAGAGCAGAATAATGAATTCCTCTTGGTCAGGGAGGGTTCAGCACTTTCATTAATACTGTGTTAACTTTCATTAATACTGTGTTAACGCATTTTTCTCCTGAAGAATATTGTTAAGGGTGCAGTTTAATAACTTATTTTGAATACATCTATGCTCCTTGAAACACGTGTACAGCATAACTAAATTTTCTGTTTAATATGCAACGTCGATAATTTTGTCTTTTTTCCTTGTTAAATATCCCCTTGATTATACTATTAAGTTCAATAGATTCCCCATTTCTCTTTTTTTCATATTAAAAAAATTACATGCGATCTAATTCTAATGGCTCTTTTCACGAGATTTAGAAAAAGCTTTTCAAAATTTCACCATGGTACTGTTTGAGGGTAAGAGAAGTAACATGTATCATGAATTTCATTTGTTTATTGTCTAAGGGTTAGAAAATGACATTAACCAATCCACTACTAAACAGACCTTTCAAAATTCTATGTCTCACTGATATTGAGAAGGGCGTCGTTAGCGGGGCAGGACATGCTTACCCTTCCGGAGCACCTGATGTCACTCCCGGTTTTCATGGGAGTTCACACTATGAGTGCCTTAGTTCTTAATGTTATCTTTTTATTTTCGTGAATTGTAGCTGTCTCACGTCCTTGTTTCGTCTTTGTTTTTATCTAATACCGTTTTTGCCATGTTTTTTGGACTTCGATTTTTGTAGTCATCGCTTTCCTTGTTCCTTCGGTATTCTACTGCCATTGTTTTGGACGAGGTTCTAACAATTCTGGATTAAAGGTTGATGCTAATACCTATACCACTATTTAAACCGTCTGTGGAATGAGAGTTAAGTTGTATTAAGATGCGTTTTTGTGTTTTATTGGTGTATATACCGAGTTTGTATTGTTAATTATTTTCACAGTATTTTTCGTGTTATTATTTGATTGTGATGACCTTTTGAATGGTATGCCCATACATGTACACACTCTTTTCGACATTTTTAATGTTTTCAATGGCTCTTCTCTGGTGGTATACTTATCTTTGGATAGTGGAATAATTTGTATACCTATTGAGTGGTGTCACATCGGAGTTGAATTTAAATGCCTGATTTCTGGTTTTACGATCAGTGTGATCCTAAAAGTTATCTAGAATTATTATACTAGAAGTATTTTTTTCAATCACTCTTCCATTACCTGTGAAAATAATTTTCAGAAGGACTACCCTAGCAGTTGTGACTGTTCTACTTCACCTTATTGTTATAACCCTTGCCAACATATATTAACGGGGGACTTAAGCATTATATAGGTAAAGAAGATCGACAATTCTTTTTAGAAGGGCCTAAACATCGCCTATCTTCAAAAAAAAAGGCAAGCGTGACATTATTAAAGACACTGTAGCCAATTGTTGTATGAAATAGTGCGAACGAGAAAATGCAGATAAACATGCTCTAAATATGTTTAAAGATAAAATTAATAGTAAGGCCACCAACAGAATTAATTTTCATAAAGACAATTATAATGAGTCACCTTCTAAGCTGTCTATAAATAGAATTTAGGTTTAACTGACAGAACTTGGAAAAAAAATATGGTTTGCACTTGTCGTCAAAGCTTCAAACCATGTTGCCATTAATTGAAAGAAATATTATATCGATATCCAACAAAACAAATTGGCCAAGTCAAGCACTTTTACACGTACAAATTGTCACGAGAATACAATCACCAAACAATCAGAAAAAGATAGAGAAGATCCACCTACGGATAACACCTTACCTACCATGTACATGTACTATATTCCTTAAGTTCACAAAAATCCCTACAAACAGCGTTTTATTTCAGCTTCGAGTAATTGTTCTACAACAAATTTAAATTTCTCTATCAATTTTACCAGTGCACTTACTTGTATAAAGGAGTTGGTAATTAAATATTGTGAAAAAATTATCAAAACTCTAGTGTAAATTACCTTTTGGAATATTAAAAATTCCCTTGGAGTTTTAAATAAATTTCAATCTATAAAAAGACCAGTTTCAAATTTTGACAGTAATGATTTTCTACAATTTATACTACACTACCACATAAATTGATTAAATCCCGTTTGGGACAACTTATCCAATGTCCTTTAAATTTTCTGGTATTCAGTTTATTTGCTGTAGCAACAAACCGGGGTTCTTCTGCAATATTACTTACAACAATCATTGCTCCTGAACTTGTGATTATATAATTAAGGCACTAAATCTCTTTCTAGACAATTTTTATGTTCATAAAGGTCATACATGTCATTGGAATTCCCATGGGCACCAATTTGCACTTTTGGTTGCAGATCTTTTGCTGTTCTGTTGCGAACGGAATTTCATAAAAAAAAAAACTACAAAATGGAACTGTACCAAACAGTGATAAACTTATTTCAATTTTAAATAACAGCAGGTACATTGACGTTATCCTTTCTATTGACAATCCCAAGTTATTAGATTATGTAAACATCATTTACCAACAAGAATTTAAACTAAATTAAGCAAACAATGATTCTAAATACAGCACTGCCCTTTTCTGAATCTAAGTATCATAATTGACTCTTGTAAAAAAAACTAAAATTTATGATAAAAAGGGATGATTATGATTTCTCTATTACTAATTTTCCTTTCCTTGACGGCGACGTTCCTCTAGCTCCATCAAACGGGGTGTACATACCTCAGCTGGTACGATTCACACGCATTTGTTCTACCCTTGATGATTTTAATGAGCGTAACCTTTCTCTCACATCAAAACTTTTACAACAAGGTTAATGATTTCAATTATTATTAAAATTTTAAGAATTTTACTGAAGATATGAATATTTGATACCTAAATGTGACGTCACTCGCAAACAGCTTCTTACAAAGGCATTTCTCATTCTGAATTTTATGGAAATGTTGTAAGAAGAATACAAAAATCCAGAGAAACTGGGACATAACTTACATTCTTTACGTAATAGTGGATATTCTAAACAAATTTGTTAAATTGGCTTTGGATTCCAGTGACCTGAAGATTTAAGACAGTTACTGGCCTCTCACTTATAATGCCGATGGCTGCTGAAATACATGAGGTCTCTTTACCAAACACTTCGGGGAAGTTTTGAGTGATTTTTCTTCCGTAGTGCGACAGTGTTTTACCAGCAGACTAGGCTCCTTGAGCTAGCCAGCAGTTTAGCGGCGAGCACTCTTTGACCCTTCTTTCTAAATATAGTTTTGTAACATTCCTTTCTTTTCAAGATAGTGGTCATAAAGTTATTAGTAAACATGTATTAGGTTAATGTGTATGTTATACTGTATGGAAACGGGATAGAGAAAGGGGAGGTTTGGGAACCAAGAAACCGGTTTAACACTACCGCTAGCTTTTGCTAGTGCCGGTGTCATATGGTATTTTGAACCCTAGGTCTGATTTAGAGAGCTGAAGTATTTACAATGAAGATACTGGTAAAATAACCATTCAGAAGAAGTACTAGAGATACAAAAATGGCACTGCTAAAGAAAATGCATATAAATCAACAGTAAGAAAGCAGTACTGTACTTCTTCTGAATGTTATTTTCACTACTAACTCCAGTGTAAATACTTCAGCTTTTCCAAATCAGAACTGAAACCAATCACAACAGTTTATTATGAATGCAGTTGTAATATTGTGTCAGGAGTGCAACACAATTAAAGGTTAACAATATGAGCTTGAATATAATTTTTTATACATTGTTTTTTTAAATTCTAATTACACATATCATGCACTTACTTAAATAGACATCTCTCGGACATAAAAACAAGAAACAGAATAAAAAAAAGGTAAAGACATCTAGTATTTTTGTAAAGATTTAAATATTTCTTTGAATCAAAACTTAGAAAAATAAATCTTATCAATTTAAAGCTACCAATATTTTTTTTCATGCTTGAACTAACTTTTCAATGATTGGAATTGATACATAAACAATAAGATGTTTTAAAATGGAGTATTGAATGAAAACTATAGAAATGTATAAGTTGGGTTAAAAAACTGTTGCACCAAAATATATACATCGTATCACAAAAGATATAGCATTCCTAAAATTATCAAACCTGATTGTAAAACATGTAAAATATGTCAAATATGCTTTGCCTCATTTTTTTTCTTTTACCAACATGGAATAAAAAAATATGACATTCACCCCAAAAACTAGATACCTTGATTAGTTTTATCATAATTTACATGTATCTCAAAAATTTGATATTCCATATATTTTCTCTTTTTTTCCATGTTTTTGGTTGTTGTCAGGGGTGCAACAAAATGCGATACAATATGGGGTTTATAAAAAGTAGTGTTTTGTCTACAAACTCGTCTTTGAAATTTCGTTTTTTTTTTGTTATATCTTAATAATATGGTACTCGTACATGAAGAGAAGTTAATTTCAATTTTGTCATCATTTGTTATGAATACAAAAACTGTTTGAAGCACCATCAAAGAAATTAGGTGAAAAATTAAATTAATATTTAGAGAAAAGAATGGATCCAAAACTTAATAAAAGCATGAAATCATGGTATGTTGAGATAATAATTCTCTATTCTGTCATGATATTCTCCACGCCCTTTCCCTCCCGTCATGGAAATTTGCATCCCCGTCTGAAAATTGTGACATTTCATCAACCATGGTATTTTGACCCCCTACCTTGGGATTTGAACCACCCTTTCAAGACATGTCTACATTGAGATATTAATCCTCGATTCTACCATGGTATTCTGACCCCCATGTTATGGAATTTTGCATCCCAATCTGAATATTATGACATTTCATCAACCATTTTGACCCCCCCCACATGGGATTTTTAAACCACCCTTTCAAGACATGTTAATTTACATTGAGATATTAATTCTCGATCCTTCTATGGTATTCTGACCTACCTGTCATGGAATTTTTCATCCCAATCTGAAAATTGTGATATTTCATTAACCATGGTATTTTGACACCCCTTACCATCATGGGATTTCGACCCCCCCCCCTTTTTCAAGACATGTAAATCGTACGTTGAGATATTAATTCTCGATCCTGCCACGGTAGTCTGACCCCCTGTCATGGAATTTTGCACCCTCACCCGAAAATTATGACATTTTATCAACCGTGGTATTTTGACCCCCCTAACCACAGAATTTTGAACCCCCTTTGAAGACATATAAATCGTACATTGAGATAGTAATTCTGAATCCTGCCATG
>MJUU01074285.1:94610-108140 GCA_002080025.1 Modiolus philippinarum
TATATATATATATATATATATATACATTAGCGTTTAGATGATTAATATGCCTTCGTGTTGCAGGTATTGTCTAAATAAATATGAACGTAAAAGGTAATTTTCTTGTTTTTGCTAGAATGTTGAAGTGATTTTATCTTTTCAATTCATTTGAAGCTCTAAACAAAAACGCGTCTTATCTCTTTGAATAAAACAATACCGAAATTACTGTTGATTCATTTTCTGTATATGCGCATTTTGACAACTCGTGTCTCATCAGAGAAACTAGGTATTAACTATAATTGTCAATACATTGGTATCAGTATTTCCATTTTTTTATACACACAACTTTATACGGCTTTCAAACGCAAGAAAGTTCATTGCCAGGTTTAAGAAACGAATCCGTTTTTAACGAAGGGATACTAACACGGGCTGTCTAAGTACTAAGGAGTGTATCTCTCGATGTGAGAAAAACGTTGCCTTGCCCTATAAATCAATTGAAATTAATAATTCCAGTGTTAAGTTCCTTACCATTGTATCGCCTGTGTATTAACAATACAGTCCAGACAGGACATATGATATTTTTTTTGCTAAATTATGTAGATAATGATCAAATGGGAGGTAAGTTGGTGTTTTTAACAGGTAAAAATGTGCACACTATCAGGGCCATATGTGAATATCCCCACTTCAATATGTAAATGAAGCTATATACAAAATTCGAGATATACAAAATAAATTTCTGATGTCATAGGTATTTTCATCTACACAAATTTAACATATTAAGAATTTCGATGATAAGTATAAATAGTTTAAAGTTTGCAGTGAAAAATTGAGAAAAAAAACTAAAAAACATTAATATTTTGATATGAATCTATGTGAATTTATACACATGAAAATAAAACCAAATGTGACATATTTGCATTATACGAATAAAAACTAAGGAGTTTTGTTTCTGATATTATTGAAAATGACATTTTGCTGACAATCTCTGTTAGGATGTGGGTAAAAATTTAGTTTTTTGTACATTTGTACATTTATGTATTTGTGATTATCGGAGACTAATTAGATCGCTAAGTTCTAGATAAAAACTACAGGTTTGACAGATCTATCAATTTGCTGTGAATTATAGAGAATTTCTCAAGGCTAAAAATTACAATTAAATTGGCACAAATAATAAAATTTATTCCTTCTATAGACGTTAAAAATGCAAAATCATTTTTTTTTCATATGAGACAAAATCAAGGGCATCTTTAATTTGTACAAATGTAATTTTGTACATTTATGTATAGTAACTGATAAAACCTCTAACAAATTTGTTGTGTCGATATTTCCGGTATTTTTTTTTTTTTTTATCGTTCTGAACCTTTCTTCTACATTCATTCAGTGCCTTATTTTAGCTGATTCATAAATTCTAACTTAAATCAATACAATCACATTATCTCAGATGCATACTATCAATTAACAGTTACTTCGGTATTTAGTTATTTGGTACATCCTTCGTAAAACTTGGAAACTGAAGTCAAAATTTTGAAGCAACTAAAACAAAAAATGAAACGAAAAAATTTTTTTTCCCGAAATTCTGTTAGGTGGGTCTAAAAAGGGACCCTTTTTGGCCAGTGCGTGCATTTTCGCTCGTGCTGACATTGTTTATTTTGTAGAGCGGATGTAAGAGGTCTTTAAAATTTTAAGGTTCGGAAGTGATTTGGTGCACGAGGTCATTCCAGCCTGGTACAGAAGGAATATATTGACAACAGAAATATTATATAACGACAGTTATCGTAGAACCGGTACACATGAAATATGTTGTTGTGCATCAATTTTCAATTGATTATTTAATGTAGCACAAGAGTCTTTTGGAGAAAATTGTCAGTTCTTGACTTTGAATAAAATAAAAGATGCAATTACAAATGAAGTATATTAAACAAAAGGAAATTAATAAAATTGACACCAATTTTCCATTACCTTTTCAGTATCAACGTCTAAAATTAATATTTACTTATAAAAAATAGGTTTTGTAGGTAATATTTCAAAAATGAAAAATCTTTAACATAGTTACATCTTGTTTGTTCACTTGATCTGAAACCTTTTAAGATACAAGAAAACAGTGTCTCAGATTTTTTATAACCCGTGAAACCGAAATTAAGGGGTATATAGGAATCAGCCTCTCTGTCTGTCTTTCCGTCTGTTCGTTTGTTTGTCTGTCTGTCTGTCCACACTTTTTGGAAGCGGCACTTATTCTAAACCACTTTAAGGATTTTCATGAAACTCAGGGCAAAGGAAGGACATTATATGGAGATGTGCATTGCGGAATATATAATTATTGTTGGAAGCCAAGCAGCGGGATTTGACTTCGACTTTTTATTGATTCCATTTTCACAGATTTTCTCGTAAACACAACACCTTTTAAACTACTTGAAGGTTTTAATGAAACTTTACACAAAGGAAGGACACAATATGGAGATGTTCATTAAGGGAAATAATTATTGTCCAAGGCTGTGACGGGGAGATTTTTTTTTTCTGCAAGGATTTTTTGTCTCTGATAATTTTTCAAAGAAATAATTGAAATGGTAGATATTGTGTAATAAAGCTGAGGGAGAGAAACAATTTTTTTTTCATTTGTTATCCCCTTTAGAATTAGTTTTCAAAGTGTTGAAAAGTAGCTTCTGTCAACCTTTTTTATTGGTGTGAAATGTCAAGGAGGTAAAAATAAGTGAAATTTATTTTTTTCTGATTTTGACAGAATATTTTCACGGGAACTCTTGTGAAAAGAAATTCTTGTTGAGAATTATATCATTGTGTCCATACTCGTATAGTGCCCATATTTGTGCTGTGTCCACGCCCGTATTGTGTCCATATCCATGTACATTTGCACTCACCATTTTAATTCAGGATTTAATGAGGGGGATATGTTGACATTGGATCTGGTTTGAAATAAACGGGATCTTAATTAGGTATTGCTTAAAAACTTTGAGAGTTTAATACGTTTTAAGACAGTGCTGTCAAATATATGCACAATGCCTCTATATCTATGTGCTTCCTCTTTTATGTTAATCCATCAGTTGATCTAGTACCATTAAGGGTGCTTTTATTTTTTTTCAGAATTTTAATTCCAGTGACAATGGGAACAAGAAAATTACGATATTTCTTTTTGTTAGGCGTCGTTCTTGCAGTTGCATCCGTTGCTTTCCATATTATTGCATTTGCAAGTAATGGATTTTTTATTCATGAATATCTAAATTCAACTTACAACACAGGATTATGGTACTTAACAATATGCGATAAAAATGGAGATTGTGATACAATATCGAGGAGAGATGACTATGATTTTAATGATTTTTCAGCCAATGAACGTAAGTTATCTTGTTCCTTCTTATCATTTAACATTTTCTTGTATATTAGGCAAAAACCGATTAATTCTTGAATTATGGACACATCAACCGATTAATTCTTGAATTGTGGACAATGTTTTATTGCAGAAAAATTGATGTAGAATTACGAATGACAGGTATAGCAACGGCAAACTTAACTTTTTCCAGTTGTCGACATATATCAGGTTATGGCATGTTCAAAAAAGTGGTCAGGCCATGTAAATGAATGAATAGATGAGACTTCTTGGGGGTTTCTTAATTTGCATTTCCAGAAACTGAGGAGTTGTGGGCACAGTAATTGTATTTGAAATTTTGGTGTAGGAACAATCGATTTTCGACCAATGACGTTATGTTATTTACGTTCTTGACCAATTAAAATATTTTGGTGTACGCTCTTCCCACAATGCTTTAGTTTGAGAAACGACGAATTGCTTGATTATTGGAAGATTTTATTTGTAAATATCTGATGATTTTTTTCTAATAATTATTTGATTATCTGAGTCAACTTTTTATTGTGTGAGGAAATTTACAAATAGAAATATTCAAAAAGAGATACCATTTGATTTTTAAAAAATGCTTGGATAAGAAACATGGTAACAAGATATTATCATGCAGGAGAAGGCATTTAATAACTTGGATGATATCTAGAGAAAATCAAAGTCCCAGCCCAATAAAATCAAATGGTTACTCATTAGTAAAATTTAATTGAATCTATCTGCATAAAATTAATGATTCTCTTGCAATCCGACAAGGAGCGCCATAAATTCCTATAATTTGTACAGGCATAACTTCGTTTCTATCTCATCAAACGATATTAAAATTGTTGGCGTTGTCCCAGTTATAAACGCTTATCATACACCATTACGCTGCGAAATGCAATAGCCTTTTGCAAAATAAACATTCGGACACGGGTTAAATTTTAATTTTAGGACTGGAACGAAATTTTAACAACTTTTGTTTTATGACGAAGTAATTGACTGTGGATGTTAAATATTCTGTCCATTTGCCCGGAATTATCTCCTTTTTCCCGTTAAAAGTGTTTAATTCGTAAATTTTGTAAAATATTTCCTTTGAATGCATGATGACATAAGATACACTTTTCGTTTAAACCTATCGATCTTTTCATAAATTATATATTTACAAGAATAAATGATTAAATAAAAATCTCATCGGTAAAAGTTTTATATTAGGCTAAAATTACCTTTTTTCATGTGAATTCTATTTAAATTTAGATGATAAAATGGCTATGACTATACTTATATTCATGCTGAATCTAATACATTATCGATGAAATTATTATGATCATCTATCATTCAAATCAAACATGTTTTTTAAAATTTTTCCTAAATTCGGTGTGAAAAAAAAACTAGAGGAATGTATTCGAAACGAAAACTATATCTCCCCGTCCTGACATAATTTGTTCCAGGGGTCATGCTTATAATACTAAATTATTGACCCGGCCTGACTACCCTCACAGATAATTTTTCCTAATTGAAAAATTTTGAGTTACCATTGTCAGCTGAGAGTAGATTAAGTGATGCATATATTTTACTGTCTTTACAATATAACATAATCTTGTCAAATTATTTTTATGGAATTAAGGTATTAACTTCATAAAAGACCATCTCTGATTAAAGTGTCGTATGTAGCAATGACGATAAAAATGTTTAGGTGTAACTATTAAGTGACAACTTCAATTAAGATAAGAAAAAAATAATTTTCCCATTAAATCGGAAATCAAATTATAATATGATGAGTGGAGGTTGGGAATACATTGCATATGAGTATGACATCGTTTTGATCAAGATATTCCAAATGTCTGTATTTGTAGTAGGATTATCATGAATTTGAACTTATTTTGAATTTATCGGACTTTTTCAAATTAGGACACTTACATGTTGTATTTGTTAGAAACATGAGTACAGGTATGTTTTTATAAATTAACTAAGCTGTGCACAACGCAACTTTCATTCGTCTGTTCACTAGATTTTATTCGTCTGTTGGCTTTTAAATTTTACCTGTTTAGGCTGTTATCAGTAAAAATACACAATTTTAATTAGCAAATATCTCATTAACAGTAAGACTAATTAACACATAAAAGTACATGGACATTAATCAAATGGAAACTTATATATCATGAAAATTTGGACATCGTGAGTGCAGTGGTTTTTGCAAACAAGCGAACACAAATTTTGTGACGGAACCCACGAGTAAAAACAATATATCTCCCACCTCTCTGAGGCGGGGAGATATAAAAACGCACCCCAGCTAGACAGTGTCACGCTATTATAAATGATATGTATTAATTGGATAGTCCGAATATATATTTCAATGTTCTATCTCAGTTGGTTCATGGATTTGAAGGAAGACAATTTTGGCTTAACTAATTGAGTCATTCGAGAAATCTAAAATTTGTGTAAATGCACAATAAGTGTGTAAATGTAAGATACAATAGGTATGTTCATTGCTCTGCCTAGAACAGGTGCACAAGCGGTCACAGTTAGAATAGGTCAGAGTGGTCATAGCAAGAACTTATTAAGGAAAATCAGGATTATAAGTTCATGACTTGTCATAGCGGTCAGGATTTAGGTGCTAGGGCCATGACAGGTTACAAAGAGTCCCAATTCTAGATAAGAAATTATTCTAGAGCAGACCTATAGACGTTTAGGGCAGACTTGTCACCTGTCGTAGGTTATCTTCGAAAAGTTAAGGGACAACTCTAGGTTAATTCTATAGAAGGTTATGTCAACAACAAACTGTACCTGAGTGTCTAAACAGCATCTTCCCAACACTTGGTGAGTTACCCTCTGAGTAAAATGAATTATATTGTGAGTAGTGCAAATACATTTTCTCTTGTAAAAGTCGTAAAAGCAAAGTTTTAGTAAAGAAATAAGATAAACCCCCACCTATTAATTATGGCAAAAAATCATTTTCGTGATAAATAATTGCTCAATATATTTTTATCTGTTATTTTAGTGATTAACTATAGCATTATAGTACAATGGCAAGTGGTTCATACGATAGTGCTGTGCTGTTCAATTACTTGTGTTGTTATGTTTGGCATTGCTCTCTACAAACATAGATACGACAGAAGGATTAGGATACCCATTCTTACTTGCTCTTTTCTATCAGGTTTGTAGCTTTAATTTTCATAAAACGCATTTTAGATAGAAACTGTTGTTCTGTACAGTTCAATCGCGCAATTGAAAAACAGGATAAAGGGTAGGTTTTTAATTCGGTATGGAACAATATCATTTGACAGTTTTTTTAATTGACTGGCAGTTATGAAACGTCATATTTTGTCTACATTCAACTTCATCTTCAACTATGATACTGGTCAAAATCCATCTAGGCCATTTATAACGAGGAGAACAGTGTATGTGAAAAGATTAGCTTGATTAAAACAATATCTGGTGATTAAAACAAACATGTTAATACAATATACAATAGAGAGATCTCTACATGTGAATTGTTGGTTGCCACTGTGATGGACGACTTGAACTGCTTCTGGTTACATGTTCCAAACAGTTAAGGTCCCAGTGAAGAATGAATGCTGGTAGGTATTGATGAGGCAGTGGTTTTGAAGACTTTTCATGCTCTGACTGTATCTAGTTCGTGTAGATGATAATTGTGTAGAAGATATTGTGCTGGTATTGATGATGAACTAATTTGTACATGATGGTCACATTAGCTATAGTTCATCTCTGCTGCAGGATATTTCAATTTAGTTGATCAACAATTGTTGTAACTTGATCGGGTTTTGCCTGGTTTTATTGACAATTTGGTACAAATCTAGCAGTGTTGACTTGCTCTACCTTCTTTATCTGGATTATGCCCAAATGTTAATTGTGACGAATAAGTTCCCTTTTCCCGTAAATAATGTTAATTTCGAGCAAAATGTCTGTTAATATCATTAAATATCTATCATTAAAAAAAGGAAGAAATTTCATGGAAAAAAAATTTTTTAGGTAAGAAATTGATATTCCATAGTTTCCCATGCGCTCTTTATAACTTTTGAAAAGTGCGCAAACATCTATCTAAATTGCAAACAAACAAGCACATCGAACCATACTTTTTATAGCAGTATTGTAGTGTGGGGTCTAGAACTGCGTCAATTTATAGCAAAATCTCAAGGATGGAAGTATAAATGGCTATCTACTCTTTGATACAAGATATCATTACGCTTCTAAAATATTGAAATTTACATCACATGCTATAATCCACAACATGATTGCGCAGGAAAGAACGGCAGTAGAATACCGAAGGAACAAAGCAGCAGCATTTACAAAATTCGAATTAACAATGAAGGGATATGGAGTCCAAGGACAGGGCAAAAACAATTACGTAAGACAGCCACAAAGCACAGAATAAAAAACACCGAGAGCGACATCAGAAAAACAGACGATCCACAAATTTATTTTTTGCGGTATATTGCTTCTAATATTACGTTCATTTTAATTTTTTTTTTTTGATAAATTTGATTTTTATTTTCTATAATAATACATTTGTAATAGTAACTGTAAGTTTAAGCTCACCTTGCTATGCCAAGGTGATCTTTTGCTATCACTTTGCGTCCATCGTCCGTCCGTCATCGATCCGTCGTTGGTTTCATTCAATAACCTTCTCTTCTGAAATCACTGGGCCCATGGGAAAAAAAAATGTCATAATAGTCCTTCAAAGTTAGTTTAGTTTATAACAATTTTATTTGCTCATTGAACAAAAGGGATAGGACACAAGCTTATCCAGCTTATGAAGTCTTCTCCCATATAATACAGTATTATACAATAATAGTAGAGCATGCAACAGATTTGAACAATTACTAAATATGTAGATTTTTAAATATACTGACTATAATCATTATCATGGACTCGTTGACAGAAATATAATTTAAATCAAACAATGAGGAAACGTTTTGACTTTTTATATAACTATAAACTTCATTGAATATCGCAATATTAACTTCCGTTGAATAATTGCTATTTCCACATGTTAATAATTTGAGATTAATTTCAAGCTCAGTTTGCAACTGGTTAAGATTTGAAAGCAAATGACGACGTATTTCATTATATTTAGTACACTCAAAAAAGAAATGGTAGGCATCCTCTCGGGGTGCACCACAACTGCACGTTGGGTTTATTATGATATTAACTCTAGCTAAGTCGAAGTTGAGAAAAGAGGAAGAACATCGTAACTGTGTCAATATTATATTCAGTTTACGAGGACCATAGGAAAAGTACGTCGGACACTTATCATTATCTTTTAGGGACATATTTTTTAATTCATTTTTAAATTTTGATAAAGGGTGTAAGTTACGAGTAGTTAAAACTGTGGAAGGAATAAACGATTCTTTTGTGATTGAGAGTCTGCAAAATGGTAGTATTAAATCCTGTCCATTTCGAAGGGGATAAACATAAGTACTTTGAACAGTCGGTGGAATAAGATTACTAAGGTATGAAGGTACATTCCCAGTCATCATTTTATGTAAAAGTTGAAGTTTTCTACGCTTGCGTCTTTCAAAAAGTGGTTCCCATCCCGTTTCGTTATACAAGGAGTCAATAGAAGCAAATGAAGGTAAATCTGTAACAATCCTGGCTGCCTCTAATTGCAGTTTTTCTAACTTATCTGAGTTGGTTAAACCACAATTGTCCCATATTTCACAACCGTATTCGAACAATGGTCTAATATAAACTAAATATAATTTGTCAAGGTTATTTCTTCCCAATTTGAATTTAAGTTTTCTCAACACATTAAGGTGAGTAGCTATATTCTTTAATACAAAATCAATATGGTCGTTCCATTTAGCATCTTGAGATAGAGTTATTCCAAGATGTTTATGAGCAGATTTTATAGGGATATTTTTCCCATTAATGGAAAAACTGAAATTCAAATCTGTATTTATATTTGAAAATATCATAATTTCAGTTTTATCAGGGTTAAAGGACATTAACCACCTAGAAGACCATAATTCTAGTTCAACTAGATCATTTTATATAACTGTTTTTACTTCATTTGGGTTGGGTTACTACTTGAATAGCCAAGAGAGGTATCATCTGCAAACAATCGTGTCAATGATCGAATATTATCACCAATATCATTAATATATATAAGAAATAATAAGGGTCCAAGTACTGACCCCTGAGGGACACCAGCACGTAAGTTAAGTAAGGGAGAACAAGACTCTTTACTGATAACTGACTGTTTTCTTTCTTTAAGATAGTTACTGAACCAGTTATGAAGTATTCCTTAAATTCCATATGCTTTTAATTTATGTAGAAGCCCCCGATGCCATACTTTGTCAAATGCTTTTGAAAAGTCACAGAACACATAACAGCTTATTTCTTTCTTTTCTAATGAATTGAGTATCGAATTATATAACTCTAGCAATTGATGAACTGTTGAGTGCTTTTGGAGAAATTCGAATTGGTATTCATATATTAGTTTATTATCAATGAGATGATTATATACATGTTTATATATTACTCTTTCCATAACCTTGCCTAGACAACTGATCAAAGATATTGGTCTATAGTTACTTGGCAACGATGAATCTCCCTTTTTAAAAATAGGAATTACGTGACTTATTTTCCAATTGTTTGGGTATACACCCTCTTGCAATGATTTGTTAAAAATGAGAACAAGAGGTTTCGAAATAATATGTGGACAAATTTTCAACATCTTATGACTAATTTTATCTGGGCCAGTTGCTTTATTTGGATTTAATATCTGTATTACATCAACAATCTCATCTTCAGTTACAATAATATTATTTAAAGAAGTATCAGTTCTTGATTCAAATTATGGCAAGGGAACTCTATCGTCATTCAAAAAGGACACAGAACAAAAATATTTATTTAGCAATTCACATTTTTCATTTTCCTCGGAAACCAACGTATCAAGAGAGTCATCATTTATAATATTACGAAGCGAGGGTAATGTATATGACCCCTTGTTTGAATTTATTAGCATTTTCATTATTTTCCAATAAGTTTTTGGTTTGGATATATTTTCTAAAATATAACTGTCTAAATTTTGTTCAAATTCTTCTTTAGCTTTCTTTTTAAGACTATTAACTTTATTTCTCTGTTTTTTATATTTAAAGATGTGGTCTTCACGTTTTGTTTCAAGCGCTTTTTTTCGAAATCTATCTCGTATACGAATTTCTCTCCTGAGCATATTATTAAACCATGGCTTATCTTTAGCCCGAACTGTTATTCTCTTTGTAGGTATATTATTTCTTGCTATATTTAAAATTTTTTTTTTCAAATTCGTTGCACATATCATTTACATTATTTGCGTCACGAAATTTTTCATTCCAGTGAATATCATTCAAATCCTTACTAAAATTATCCCGATCCATTTGATCATATAACCAAACTTCTCGAGTAAATGTAGAAGTATGTAACTTCGAACAATCAATGAATGCAATTGCTGCATCATGATCACTAATATCCCTAGGTATTTGTAAAACATCCGCGTATTTAACTTGAATAGATTCAGTGATTATGATTGGGTCTAAGAGAGTACAACTAGATCCAATTGTTCTTGTATGTTAAGATATCACATTTTTTAAATTAAATAAATTCATTAGGTCATAAAGCTTATTATTATTATGACAAAATAAGTTTGAGTTCAGAACACCCGTGATCACGAGGTTTTCGTTAGATTGGAGGGCCAACTCGATCGAGTGTTGTAATCGAAACCAAAAATTGTTATCTATAATCGGAAGGCGATATATGCTACAAAGGAGGAAAGTAAGACCATGTGCATGGACATCACTCCAGATTATCTCATCTTGACCGTTATCGTAATCAGTTTTTCTGGAAGTAACTATTTCGGGTTTAGAAAACACTAAAATACCCCTACCACTCGCATTTCTATCGCGTCTCAAAGGCATAGTGGTGAAAGATTCTAACAGGATATCATTATCAGTTATCAATTCATCAAGATGTGTTTCAGTAATAACAAGAATATCGAATTCATCAGCGAAGTTTTGGAGGAAATCAATTTTATTTCGTATACTGCGAATATTCAAATTACAAATGGATAGTGATTTGTCATAGACGGAATTTGGTTTATTCGATTCATTGAGGTTGGTTTCCGGACCAGGATTTGTTTCAACATTTCCTATAATCAACAGAATTCTGAGAACTAAGATAACGAATATATCAACTATATTTGAATTGATACTTTGCTGAATAGCCGCAGATGTCGAGGAACAAAAATAACGTAAGTTATTAAGAACATTAATTATAATAGTTTTCAAGTAAAGACCTATGTTGAAATAAACACGGAAAGATTTCATAAGTTTCCTCCCTCGGTAATAAAATTTACCAATTGCTGCCCTGTATTCTTCTACAGTATTACCCATTAGGATATACAAAGAAAATTTCTACTGGGCAGCAATGGGCAACATTAAGAACGTATTTGTCATCGAGTCCAAGATTTACAGGAAAAGTATTGAGTTTTGTTAAACAATAAATATCAAACAAACAAACATATATACAATGTATCATAATATAAAAATAAGCTCTGTCGGTCATATATGTATCATTATTGGCGTCATATGGGAAAATAGGTAATTTGACATGTTCCTGAACGTGCCGTTAACAGAGATGAAAACAAAAATCCCCTAAAATCACACTAACAGGGGTTCAAGATATTTTTCAATTAACTAGCAAAAAATTTCCAAACTAAAAAGCATTATTCTTTTGCATAGTAATAGTTTGAATCAGAAGAATTCACTATTGTTTAATCCGTGAAACTAATATTCCGAGTGTTTGGGGTTCGCCACAATGACACATGTATAACTACGAAAGCCGAGAAGGGACATCGTTTTGAGGAATTTGGAATTCAGAATACGGAATATAGAATTCGGAATACAGAATGCAGAATTAAGAATATGTTACTATTAACCAGTTGATGCAGCTAAATATCAACGTTTACTAAGATCGCGTGTGAAATTCGCTTTAAATAACCTAGCGTCGAGACAAATTTGCAGCCAGAACGAAAAATATTTAATTTCAACCTTTGCTTTAGATGTTTAGTATAAAAAATCTGAAGAGCAACAAGCATTTATTAATGAACCTGCTACCCCAAGCGCGATCACTGATTATTAACAAAAAGACGGAAACATTTCTTTTTAATGTCACGTTCATGAATGCATGGTATTTTCGGTGTCCTTTTTCATTTCATGTGTAAGAAGAAGATCGTTGTAATTGGTTGGATAGCTTGGGAAGGGGGTGCAAGAAGGGGATATAGACAGATGAAAAGACACAATCACATATCATTTTATATCTGTCAGTGAAAATTGATTTCTTTTTATTAGTTGAAATCTCTTTCCACGTGGTATTTATTAATGCACTTTAAAATATCAAGCGGGTATTATTATGTGATAATGCCGGGCATTACTACACGGTAAGGCCTGATTGAGATTGAAGAACAAGGTCTCTAGTTTCTGGCTGAGCAATCTTTTCCTTTAATGACGCTTTGTTAATGTTTCAACAAACGATCACACAATCTTCAACAAGATTCGCCCACGTAGTTATAACCAACAGCATACATTACGTTTTGTGTAAATCAGATCGAGGAGTAGAGCTCTTGCATCAGGGAGCAAATATTGGAAAACTGCGGAGTTGTATTAATACCTTATAAAACTACCGATTTTAGTTGCGAATCATTTTTTATAGCTTCTTTATGAGTGTGGTTTGTAGGAACAAACGGACCCAGTCAGTAGTATTTTACACTCTCTTCTCCATAGAATCATGTCTGACCTATCAGGAAATTTAAGTCATAGCTCGATCCTAAACTTTGCTGGGAAAGCCTTCCTTAACCAAAAAGGTATCATTGAGTCCTAGGATCTACAAATCCGGCGAAATCACAAGAATTGTGACTTTGGCATGGTATATATATATATTTGCATGACAAAGGATAACAGGACCCATAATCTAAGTAAAAGTCGGCATCTGTCGGTTTGTAAAACACTGAACTTGAAATTAGGCCATCCTTACTTGTACTATTGAAAGACTGTCTTGGGTAATATTGAAATTTGATGGCTGAATGGTACGAGGAGACATAGTCAGTGAAAGACTTGTAGTCATCTTAAGTGTCGGAGGACACCCCAAAGATATCGCTCCGACAGCCCGAAGACATCATCAATTAAACTTTTATAAAGTTTCGGGATAGGTTC
>MJUU01074290.1:0-11678 GCA_002080025.1 Modiolus philippinarum
ATATATATATGCACATTTAGACAACTTGCAGATATAACCAGAGCATTTAGAAGTCCATTAACCAAAAAACGTGTAAAATCGAATAGAGTATGATCTACATAAATAAGTCCTCACGTTTATTAGAAATGAAACACCTAGCTATAACAAAAAAATACCACATTATAAGACTACATAAAAAATTTAGTAACCACTACATGTAAATAAGGCAGACAAATAAGGTATTCAACTGTGCATAACATCTTAGAATCACGATGAAAAATATGTCCGGTTGTTTTTGAATTTGTCATGATCAAGAACCCCCGGCCGGATCAGAGCAGAGCTTTATTTGCACATTTAAGCAATTGAAAATTCTAAATATCTTTAATTTGAAATCACAGTTTGAAAGTTGGACGTGATTATTTGTTTAAAAATGCGATAACCAGCATATACTGTACAAAGCCGGGTAATCACCTTTGTATTTTTCTAGATGCCAACCACTCAATTGGAACAAAAAAAACTAAAGAAAACTAGCGCAAACCCACATAGAATGAACAACAAGAAAACATTAATTATCACCGATTTAGTATTACGCAATACTGGACATCAAAAGGGAAATTGTTTAAGGTCAGCCAAGCTTTATTGGAAAGCTTAAACTTCTTCATTATATGAATTACATCAAGGACGTATATTTAGAAGGATAAGCATCTCGTGATAATTTGGAAATATATCGCGAGGCGTGAGATTTTGTCACTTTGGTACCCTCTCTTTAAAGTCTTAAGACAACGGAAAGATAATAATGATGGTCACGAAAATGGTTCTACGAGTACAGCAGATGTTGAACTATTGGAAAATATTAAATTTTATGAAATTCTATTCATTAATTACAAAGCCTTTAGTTCAAAATCTTGGTGCATTTTTACCGATGAAAACCGGAAGTGGGAAAAAAATCAACAAAAATGTTTTGATTACCAATTTCAATCATGTGTATTGAAGAAACTACTCATTGTAATGTAGCGAAATTTACTCTACGGATTTAAAAATCATTCAGCTTTCAGGAAAGTATAATTTTATTAAAATCCATCAGCAACTTTTTACGTAGATAGCTAAAAAGAGAATTCATACCAAACGCCTCGCTATAAATTTTAAATTGAGACATGGATTGTGTACGATTTCCTATCCTTCTAAATATACGTCCTTGATTACATGAATATAACAAGAAATGCGCATATGGACAGGAAGGCAACCCCAAGTATTCACAGTACGAATCCAGACATTCTTTCTTGTTGCGGGTGTAGTAACCTGTAAAGTGTATACCATGCCAGACACATGGTCACATGTAACCCCCCCCCTCTTTTTTTCAAGCGATCTTCTCTTTTTTTATAAAATTTGTGTAATGTGTTCTACCCACGCCGTATGAAGTAAAAAGCCGCCAAACACACGCACTGTATCTCTCATTTGATTGGCTAAGTAACTGATAAGCCGACCATCCTCCTTAATTGACCCAGGGACTATGCTGTGGTGGGAGGAGGCTGCCAGAAAATTTATTTTATAAAACATACTAAAGAATCTGGGGACAGATTTTTTTTTTTATTTTCAAGGGGGTTGAGGCCAGAATATTTATTTTCACAATTTTGCAGGACAGAATCTTTATTTCAAAAATCGTCCAAGCCCCCTCCTCAAAATCAAATGGTCGTTCCCTTAGCATCTACTGTAAATCCTACAAAAGCAACATGCATGGCATAGGTTTTAAAGGATACATTTTTGTTGGTATTTGTTCGGTATTGATCATCGGGCATACTTTTATCTGCTGTCGTGGTTTTGATTCGGGTATGACTTTTATGTAAATGCACATACCTGTCAAAATTTTACCAAGCACCCCCACCCGGAAGCTGGCGCGGTCCGCTTTTAAATACCGAGGGCTATCCCTATTATTTGAAATGGTAAATCCAAGAGTCCCGAAAATGGTCTTCCCAAGAATTAGTTGGCTGAATGATTGTACCCAAGGCTGCCCGCCCTGGTCGTTTTTATCACCACTGCCCACCCATCCAATTCCCGTATAATTACAGTTTATTCTTAAGACATTAACTTTTCCTTTTGTTGTTCTTTCATATGATGAGGAAGTTCTCTAAATTCTCTTTAATCAAATTTAATTCATTAAACATTTCAAAGCAAATGATCAAAAGCAAAGTCCTTTTGATTCATGTACATAATAAATTTATTGTCCATTGATAAACCCTATGAAAATTTGAGGTTTGTTTCCCAGTAAATTACCAGTAAACTTTATTCATCTTCGAGTTTACTTTTTCAGTAAATTTCGAAAATTTTAAAGTTGAATTACCAGTAAACTTCAAGTATTATACTAAATTAATAAACCATGGTTGAACGAAATTTACTTGATAAATTAAACTACACTAAACGCATCTATTCATGCAGTGTATATTATCCGGTTTTGTGCTGACTGTTTCTGATACCACCAATCATGTTACTTCTATATCACCATGTTTTGTCCTGACTGTTCCTGTGCTGTCGCCATTTGCTTTACTTCTGTATTATAATTTTTCGTCCTGACGGTTTCAGATGTCACTATTTGTGTTACCTTTATATTGCAATGTTATGTTCTGACGGTTACTGTTGTCACCGTTTCTGTTACCTCTATATTTTTAGCTCACCCGACACTAAGTGTCAGTGTGAGCTATTGCCATCACTTGGCGTCCGTCGTCCGTCATCCGTCCGTCCATTAACTTTTAACATTTTTATCTTCTACTCTGAAACCACTGAAGCAAATTCAACCAAAATTTACAGGAATGATGTACTAAAGGTCCTTAACATAAAGATTGCTCACTTTGTTCCGATCCGATAAAAACATGGCCCTCAGCGCGGAACTTAGTTTTAGCATGGGACCCTATGGGAAAAGTTACATTTGCATCTTCTCCCCTGAAACCGCTGGAGCAAATTCAACCAAACTTAACAGGAATGATGTACTAAAGGTTCTTAACAAAGATTGCTCATTTTGTTTCGATTTAAAAAAAAACATGGCCGCCAGCACAGAACACAGTTTAACATTGAATTCTATGGGAAAATCAATTTCAATCTTCTCCTCTGAAACTGCTGAAGTGAATTCAACCAAACTTTACATGAATGATCTACCGAAGGTCCTTAACAACGATAGATCATTTTGTTTCGATCCGATAAAAAAAACATGGCTGCCAGCACAGAACATAGTTTTACATAAGCCCCTTTGGGAAAATCACATTTTTATCTTATCCTCTGAAACACCTGAAGTAAATTCAAGAAAACTTTACAGGAATGATGTACTTAAGTTTCTTTACAAATTGGGCATTTTGTTCCGATAACATAAAAGAATATTGCAAACAGCACAGAACATAGCATACCCATATGGGAAAACAACATTTTCATCTTTCCTCTAAAGCTGAAGCAAATTCAACCAATTTTTTGTTCCGATCCGATGACAAACATGGCCGCTAGCATGGAACATAGTTTAACATTTGACCCTATGGGAAAAATCACATTTCATCCTATCCTCTGAAATCACTGAAGCAAATTCAACCAAATTTTACTTGAACGATATATGGAAGGTGTTTGACAAAATTGCTCATTTCAAGCGTAATGATTTTAATTTGCCAATTGTTAACTTTCCCTTTCTTAGCAGCAATATACCTACCTCTTCATTCTATGGAGTGTACATTTCACAGTCGATTCGTTACTGTCGAGCGTGTAGTTTGTACAGCGATTTTCTGAACAGAGCAAAAACACTGTCCCAAAAGCTGCTTAGTCAGGGATTTGTTCAACCCATGTTAATTTCATCCCTCAAGAGATTCTATGGCCGTCACCATAGCATCATTGAAAGATATGACGTGTCGGTGTCCCAAATGAAAGTGGACATTTTCAGCTAGATTCACGTCTTCCCAGATTTGACTACCGACTTTGACATTTTCCCGGGTTGAATCACTCACAGTGTGACGGGTGCTGTTAACAGAGCAGGACATGCTTACCCTTCCGGAGCACCTGATGTCACTCTCAGTTTCACTGGAGTTCACACTGTGAGTGACTTTGTTTTGAATGTTGTAATTTCTATTTCTGTGCTTTGTATCTGTCTAACGTCATTGTTTTTTTGTGTGTGTGTCTGACGTCATTGTTTTCTGTGTTCTCGTTTTTGTCCTGTCTTTGGACTTCGATTTTTGTAAATTTCACTCCTTTGTTCCTTCGGTGTTGCTTCATTTCGTTCTACAATATGCAATATGCAAACGCTGAACATACTTAAAATTTCAAACAAATTCAAACAAATTTAACTAAACTGTACTGGAATGATGAATTAAAAGTCTTTTGCGAAGGGATCAGACAAAAACACGGGTGCTAATGGAGAAACATAGCTTATTATACTCCATTTGTAAAAAAAAAAACATAATTTTTGGTCATGCATGGTATAGAAGCGTTTTGTCGGGTGAGTGATACAGGCTCAGTATCTAAGACTCTAGCCATGTTTTTGTTCTGAATGTTCCTGCTGCCGCCATTTGTGTTACCTTTATATCGCAATTTTTTGTTCTGACTGTTTCTGTTGTCTCCATGTTTGTTACCTCTATATTGTCATGCTTTTGGAATTTTGTAGTTTGAACTTTCACCCCACCAGTTTGTGTGCAGATGGAAATAAATAAAATGTATAGTTTATAGTGTTGTATACAGCTGTATATAATATGGATCATAATATAATGGTAAGGTGAGCATCTTTTTATACATGTTAGCATCGGAAAATCCAGCAAGGTCTACAGCTGGATTTGAACCCATTCTGTGTTGTCATTCCTTCTCGTAGGAAATCTAGAGTTGTAACATAGTACACGATGAACAGTGTGCTGGGTAGGAAATAGAAAGAAGAAGGATTCATAACGTGTTGCATACAGCTCTATATATTATTAATGTTGGTAAGGTGAGCTGCAATGGTAGAATATATGACCCCAAATAACAACAGTTGTTATCATCGGAATATCAAAAAAGTATGTGTTGCATATATTATTTCTGTATTTTTTTACATTGTGGTTTTGTTTTTGTAGGGTGTTTCGATGCTCCTTCGTTAACTAAAAGGATAGATGTAAAGGAAATAAAACTTTCCAAGAACGAACCGGGAATCTGTTCCAGACAGTGTGGGAACTGGCCTTACTTTGCATTGTCGGTAATGTTTAGAATTACTCGAAAATCGTTATAATTCAGCATTTCTTTACTTTTGTAACTTTTTGAAAGCTTTTAACCCATGAGGGTTGTAGCAAATAAGACAATGCATACAATAACAATGACAACAAATTTGAACAATAATTAACGCTAAATGTTTTGTTTTTGGTCGTTTAAACCTGGAGATGGGATGTTGTCACCTTGACATATACCACTGTTTTATTATCATCAGGTGTTGACTGGTTAAGAATTAAAAAAAATTAATTAACTTAATTGGTTAAGTTATATTAAAATGTGTAAAATTACACTGATAGTAATCTGAAAATTACTTTCGACATGAAGAATTAATTTTACAGTTAAAAAAGAAGTGGAACTCGTCCTCTATGACATTACAAGTTTTAGAGTCTTTGACATATATTGGAATATTTTTATACCTCTCTTCTTCTTTATGGCCACTAAATCTGAGTTTTGTTATAAGTTTTCAAATTTTTTTGGAAGTGAAAGGTAATATTCGGGCACGTTTTTCTGAATTTTGAAAAATTATAATGAAAGTTTGTATTTTCCTCTTTTAGATTATTAATTTTTTCATCAATTAATGAATGATAATAATTTGTGACAGATTTTTTTTATATGACATTTCAAATTTTTGGTTTGGTTTTCTGTTTTACATTAAACTTAGATCTTTTAAATCAAAGTGTATTTCTTCTGTAATGCTAGATGCATATCAGAACCTATGGTAAGTACATTAGAGTGCAATTTTTTTGCCGGCTGATAAGCTTAATTCTTTAAGAAGAGGATTTAGTCAATCGTTGTTTAGTCTAAATTGATACTGTTTGAGTCTTAATGAAACTTTCAACTGGTAATAAACCTAATTCCCCACGAACTATAATATTATTGGAGCTCTCTTTTGTTTCAAGTATATTTTTAATAAAATTCAAATGGATTTTTTCCATTGGTGTTTTATCTATAAGGAATAATGGACCCATTGTTTTTATAGCTTTCGAAATAGCTCTATATAGCTTGAGGTATGAATCCATAAAACAAGCATAAAGCCTAACATGGCAAAAATAAAATTTGAATTGAAAAATATTTATGTTTATGAATAACATTTGTACTGTAACAATAACATTCTGTTATGAACCAAAATATATGGTAAGGAGATTGCATGCATTACTTTTGATCAGTATTTCTTGTCATTTTCTGAACTTCACTGTGCTAATGGAATATCAGTAAACAGAATTGTACTTTAATAGTATGTCTAAGATCATATGTAATATTTTGTCATTAATCATTTGTTTTCATAGTCATTAGCTGAATACCAGTTTTATTTGTACGTGCATGCCCCCATGAGGAACAACCTGACAGTTTTTTTTCCGATTCGTCAGTTTATCTGTCCGTCTGAACACATATCTTTTGGGAAAGCATTATGCGTGACCTTGCATGGGGCATTCTATACTTACTTATGTCGAAACATTTGTGGATAATCTCCCTTTACCAAGTTAGCCATATGTGTTAAAAGAGAAGATAACTTAGTGTAAACCATATTTTATTATGAAAAATTTCACGAAAGGATATGGAGTAAATGAACATGAGACCATAACACATATGTTAACTCCAACTGCAATAATTTTAATGAGCTGTATGGCCATTTCGGAAATTTATTCCTCATCAGCAGCACTAGAACCCAAACAAAGGAAATCCATAATTTCAAAAAATGAAAACCAAACGAAATCCGAATAATCAGTAATATCAAATATAGCTTAGGACAAAACTACGATGGTGGGAGTTAATCCTTTGGTTTTAGAATTTACATCAATTTAGATAATAGCAATTGAACAAAGTGTACACATGAGATATTATCTCATGTACAAGCATAACAGGAACATTAAGCATAAATGATAACTTGGGATTCGGAAACAAGGTTCTTTGTATTAATCCGTCTCCCCCAGGGGAAATAAGATAGAAAGTGAATAAAACATCATTAATTCATGATCATAACTAAGAAACATATCAACTTCCATGCAAATAATCAACTAAATATAAGTTAAAAGTAATTCTAACTGCTGCGATTAGGTGAAAATATCAAGTCAAAATAGCTAACGTCCGGTCGATTGGAGAACTTAATAAATGCAGTTTAACTTCATGAAACAAAGTCAGACATGTCGTAATCGGGGATGTTTGAGTGGAGAAGCAGTGCTGCTGAGCATCTACATGGCAAACCGTCTACTTTCAATAAGGAATTATTGAACTTTCTCAAAAATATTTTCGTTTTCACGATCGTTTTTAGAGGGATCTCCAAAACGAAGCGTTTAAGTATTACGATTATCAAGGGTGCCTAAGGTTCTTTGTCTTAAAGTTGTATAATTTGGATATTCTAGTAAAAAATGTTTATATAGACCAACAAGAACAAAATTTGTTATCAGTAATATTCTGATTAAACAAGTGTTCGTTTAGAGCGCTGCAGTTTGATCTTCATTCGGCATGAAGAACTTGAGCTTTTCGTTTTCCGAAATTATAGTATAGAGGAGGGAACTTCGTGTTTTGGTTTAGGTAATTCCTAAGCGATTGTTTAGAAGAATTTTCTCGAACTTCAGTCGGAAGTCCGTTCCTTGTTGATAATCTTCCATTACCAAGCTTTCCACGTGTGGTCAAAGAGAAGATAACTTCAGTTTCCATATCAAAAATCTGTATATATTGAAACATTTGTGGATAAGTTAGCCATGTGTGGTCAAAGAGAAGATAACTTCAGTTTTGTGGATAGATAATCTCCCATTACATTACCAAGTTAGCCATATGTGGTCAAAGAGAAGATAACTTCAGTTTCCATATCAAAGATTTGTATGTCGGGACATTTGTGGATACTCTCCCATTACCAAGTTATCCATATGTGGTCAAAGAGAAGATAAATTCAGTTTCCATATCAAAGATTTGTATATCGGGACATTTGTGGATAATCTCCCATTACCAAGGTATCCATATGTGGTCAAAGGGAAGATAAATTCAATTTCCATATCTAAGGAAACTAGTAAAATTATTTTTCTTGTAAGTGCAGTTACATATAAAAAATCAAAATATTTTACAATAGATTTTTTTTCTCAGAAATTCGGTCTTATCTTATTGTCTATTCATAAGTTAATTCATAAGCACAAAGAATTTTTCGAAAGTGTTTGTTGCTATGTTTATAATAGCCTTTAAACTCCTGATGTTTCTATATAAATATAAGTGAGTTATCTCCCCTGTTGTAGCATATTCTATAATATAGAAATATTTCAAAAATGAGAAATGGTTTGACCATAACATTATTATAGTCCTCTAATTCATACACTACTAAGTGTGATTGCGCAATAAAATATCTGTACTCTAGATTAAGAGAACTCAAACATGTCATATGTTGGCGTCACGTAAAAGCATTCGATACGTTCATCAACCTTTACACATGAATAACTTTAACCTACAAGATGTACTTTGCAACAAAAACCTTGGTTTATTCTTTTCTGATAACGGATCATGGCACCAACATATGACCATATCGATAAGAAACCATTGTCTGCAGTTAATGCCTTGCGACGTGTCCGTACAATACTCGATAGAATTACACTAGAAAAAAATGTATTTCTTCTTCAAAATACGGTGACATTGTATAGGACAGTGGGGCTCAGATACTTAGTAATAAAATTAAGAGTGTTCAGGTAGAAGCAATGAGAATCGTGACCGGTTGAAAAAAATTAACTTCACTCGATAAACTGGATGAAGAGACGGGATTAGTAATAAAATTAAGAGTGTTCAGGTAGAAGCAATGAGAATCGTGACCGGTTGAAAAAAATTAACTTCACTCGATAAACTGGATGAAGAGACGGGATGTGATACATTATCTCATCAACATAAACTCATTATGATGTATAAAATGGCGAATGAAGAAAATCCAGAGTATATGTGTAATAGATTCAATCTTCATCACCATTTTATACGTCAGTCAAATATTATTATCGAAATTCGTACTAGAACGTCCTTATATTCAAATTACTTCTTGCCTGTGGAATAACCTGTCGGCAAATACTCGGAATTCATCTTCACTAAATATTTTTAAAGCACGTTTAAATGTTCATTCTGACAAACGATCGTCATACTATAATGCGGGAAGTAGAATTGGTCAAATTTTACACGCCAGGTTGTACATTGAATGAGCACCTGTTCAAGCGAAATCTGGTCGACAGTCCTAATTGTTCATGTGGTCAACCAGAAACCAACAACCATTTCTTACTCCATTGTCGTAAATATTCAAATCTCCGTCAAACAACAATTTTCACTCTGAACTTTCAAGTGCAACCCAATTTAAAACTACTTCTTTTCGGATCAGATCTGGCTCTAGAACAAAATTAGAACAAAATACAGAACTGTTTCTGAAGGTGCAACTCTCTGGCTCTCAAGGTATCGATGTTTTTTTTTCGTATAATACACAAAAATTTTTCCGGATTGAACACGACTCAAAAGTCACATATTGTATGTATGAATTTCATGTACAATAAAATAAGTTCAAATTAAACATATCATAATTATAGAGGGATTTTCCCTGCCAATAATCCGCTCCTTCACCTGTAGTACATTCTATGTAATTTATCTCTAGAATATGCAATGGGTAAATAAGGAAAACTGGGTATATCTCTTTCAAATGTATAAAACTACACTTAAAAATCAACAAGAAAAGGAAAATTTATTTCACTCATGTGCCACCAGATTTTTGAATTTTACATGGAACTGTACTTAAATATCTATAAGGCTAACGTGGTATAGGAAGATAATCCACAAATGTTTCTCACAAACGAGAGAAACTCAAAAAATGCCTTATCAGAACGTGAGAAGAAAAACTTATTTTCCACACTACAAATGAAATCCTCAAAGCCGATCTTTCAATGTCCACTAAGAATATTTGCATCAGTTCAGTATTTTCCTGCACGAAGTTATCGTTTCTATTTACATTGTCTCTGTAAAATGGGAAAGTAAAATTTTATTGGATCAGTCGTGGAAAGAAGTTAGTCAAAATGTATAAATAATTAGACCAGTTACAGGATCAATGAACGCATATACAACCCATTCTAGCTGATTGATTAGCCAATCGTATATTAAACCAAATATACGTTAAACTTTCGAAACATAAATGAATGATACGTTTTGTTACCAATATATGCAACAAATAAATCTCAATGATTAGACACAGTCGGATGTACAATGTCAAATAACAAAAGTTGACCCTGGGAAAGGTAGATACTAAAGTAAAGTTCATTGTAGTGTATTTGATTCTTATTAATTAATGCCGCGTCACTGAAAACAGTCAGTAATCCACTGGGTTCAAATATGTTTTGTAAGACACCAGCAATGCCAACGGTAATGTCGATAGTGGTGTGAAGATTATAAATTTGATAATTAAAAAACATAGGATTTACGAAAAAAAAAACATATCGAAAGAGCAAGTAAAAGAATGACAAAGGGATGCGGAGGGATATAATTTGGCATAATTTCAAAACTGATTAATTGCGGTCTTACCCTTTTTTCTGCACAAACACAGGTGAGACTTCTAGTATATTACGTCAGTAATAAATTAGGAGGAGAGGCATCAATTTTATTTCTATGGATGGGAAATTCATGGTTAATGTCGTTTCTTTGATCGAATTTCTGATACTATTTAGCAATAACAGCATTTATTCCATATTATGCCGGAATAGATGACATTAACTGATTCAGTACTGTTGTAGTTTATTATAAAAAAAAACAGCTTTCGTAAGTGATATATAAAGTGTCAAGGTTTTTACTATCACAACGCATGAAACAAGTGGAGACTTAGAAATGCATCTGCTGAATACTTATGTAACAACACACCAAATATAATGAGTGTAAATGCTTCAGTTGCAGCATCTTCGCTAGCCAAGGGTTACAAAGAGGAGAGGAGCGGATCGTAACCCTTGGCTAGAGAAGATGCAGTTGCAGAGAAAATGGGAAAAATTTAAAAATGTAAAATGTTAAAAAGTGAACCTTTGAGGTAAGTTTACATGACATGTGTCAGACAGGCATGCATCAGCGAAGATGTAACAATAGCCCAAATATGATGCCACTAGGTGTTCTAAAAACGTTCAGCAATAATGTAAAGAAGATGTGTTTTGTGAAACACTTATACCCCCGTTTAGCAATCAAGAAGAAACATTAAGCATGAACAGAAATTTATGTGCTTCTAAGACTCGGAAATTAATACATGTATTTATATATACATTTTGGCATCAATTGAAAAATTAAATCTTCAAAAAGTGATGATTGTGTTTGGGTGCAAACACAGAAGTTACACAAAGGACCCCCTCACAGATTAGGCATTATCAAGAAGTAAAACAACTTTCTAACCCCCTCTTTAATTAAGGTTAGAAACCACCAATTCTCTTTTTTCTTTAACATTTCCAACTGAATTTCCCCATATTCAAATATGTCTGGACAATTTATCTTAAGTTTAGCCTGTATAAAACCATATTTTTTTT
>MJUU01074294.1:0-19115 GCA_002080025.1 Modiolus philippinarum
AAGTAACAACTTTGCTGAAAATTTCGCTTGGTGCCTTTTTTAATTCTGTTTATGCTATATAGTTTATTTAATTTGATTCTTTGATGCAGATGTCCATAGACAGCTTGAAACTCTGTGCCATATGTGCTGCTGTCTGTGGACCTCTGCATCACCGCTTATTTTATGTTTTAGTGCTAATTATTGCTTAATGCTTTGCTCTAAATGTGTGCTTTTATGTGCTTATCTTATTTAAGTTTTAACTCTGGTATATGTACATTGTCTTACATCTTGTGAACTGTCTTTTATGGTAAATTGCCTGTCTTATGTGATGTTAATTTTGTTTTACATGTGCATGCTTTGTTGTTTTAATGTTAGTTATTTGTTTTATGTATTCGGTAAAAAGCTCATTAGAGCTTATGTTGTAAATTTATATAATATGCCGAATCAAAATAAAGTGTTATCTATCTATCTATCTATCTATCTAAAATGACGGCTTGCCAAATATGTTCTGTGTTGGATTGTGTTTCCCTGATTCTGTCGAATTTTATACGGATTTTCCTTGCTGCTCCTCCCTTTGATCTATTCGGACTTTTGTTGTCACCTTTTTTTATTTAAACTCGATATACAATGAACAATTATAACAGTTCAGTTCACATGAGTAGTTAACTATGGGGAAAACGTTTTTTGAAAACCTACGGCTTTTCCCCATAGTTAACTACTTTTATATATTGAGTAAATTATGACTTAATTATTATAATGTTCAAGAATTGAACAAGATATCAGTATGGAGTATTATTTTTAAATATTTGTCCTGTTAGCGTATTTGCTGTGTATTATGTATTTTTTATTACTATCCTATTGATTCCTTAAATTTATGAAGGGTAATATTTATATTTTGTACAGGACCTGAATGACTGTAAGAAACACAACTACTCCTATTATGACTTTGTATATTTGATTGTTGGTAGAAGAATCCATGTCGGGCGGATGTACTGTTTACATGGTAAGATCAGTGTATTGAATGTATTTTTCGTTCAGTGTATTGTTCTGTCCGTCATGTTATTTTTAGTTCAGTCAATGTTTTGTTTGTGTCTTGTCAATTGTGTTAACCTGTGTTTAAGGTAGATGGGTAGTCCAAAATTTTTTTCCATAGATTTTCTTTATTTTCTCAGGAAAGTTTCCTTATTATATTAGCATTGAAATAAAAAAAAATAAAAAAAAGGGGTCACCGTGCTTGTTTTTAAAATAACTGATATCAAAATAATCTAATATTTCTAATGAATATATAGGGAAAAACAGGTATATTGTTGATTTTTTAAAACTATTCCATAGATTTTTTTCTACTTTTTTCATGTGTTAGTCCTTTCAACATACTTTCAAAAAATATAAAGAAAAATAGGGGTCACCGACTTTGTTTTCCATAAAATTTATAAAATGTGAATTTTCATAGTGATATCTATGTAAAATATTTTTATCAGATTATCTCCCTTTTTCAAATATCTTGTTCCAACTTATTTAATTATCAAGTTACCATACCTCGTCTTATTAGATAAAGACATGTAAATTCAACTCCATGTAGGTCCTTTGCATATTGTATTATGAATATAATATTGATTGATTTATTGCAAATAAAAATATTTGCATATTTAAAAAGCAGATAATACCACAACAACATAAATAACGAATTCAAAATGGCGGAAGACTACCGATCTACCTTAAGTTTAATGTGATTGCTTTACACATCGTATACATTGTAAATTACCGATAATCGATTTATTCAGGTTTATCATTATTCAATGTAATAATACTGGCGTTTACGAAATTATCTATTAGAATATTAGCTTGGTGAAAAATTGAGTAAAATATATGATATTCTGGTAAATGTACATGAGAAAACTATTTTTGTAACATTGGTTTTGTTCGTATTGAAAACTACCGTATTTACCTTATATTTTAATTAGGAATCATTTAGATAAATTTGAGTTATTGCCCTTTGTACACTATTTGAACCAAGTATTGTGTACTTTCAGTGCTGTAACTATTGTTGACTATAATAAAACCTACGAACTCTGGACCATGTTATGTTTATTATTGATGCCCTACGACATCCGGCTACATATTTGCTGTATCCATATTATCATCCACTGTTTTAGCTTCAACTTCATGCGAATTATAAATATTTTGTAATTCATGTTTTTCATGTGAGAATGGCCAATGTTCTTGATTGTACAGTATATCACATCGCTTCAATACTTGTCTTAAATATAGTTAATTTGATTTCACATTTTGAATATTACGGCAGATCATTTCGGTCTGCTATCATAAAAGTGACCTAAGTGCTCTTGGGTGTTTAGACTTATCATCTTGAATGTTCGGAACTCTTTATGAATAGTCGTTACTCCAATATTGGCAGAGAAACACACTCTATCCTCTTGGTAAATCATTCACG
This sequence comes from Modiolus philippinarum, assembly GCA_002080025.1. Classification (NCBI taxonomy): domain Eukaryota; kingdom Metazoa; phylum Mollusca; class Bivalvia; order Mytilida; family Modiolidae; genus Modiolus; species Modiolus philippinarum. The sequence continues at coordinate 2,429 of MJUU01074294.1, forward strand.
TGTAATCATTTTTAGCTCACATGGCCTAAAAGGCCACGCGACCGTCACCTTTTGCCATCACATTGCGTCCGTCTTTTGTCGTCCGTCCGTCGTCTGTCGTCCGTCATGTCCGTCGGACGTCATTGGCGTCAACAATGCTAAGCCAATCCCATGACTGAAGCATCACCAGGTATGCAGTTTAAAAATTGCGTTCGATTAGTCCGAAGACCAAACAACATGGCCGCTGTTGCTAAAAATAGATCATAGGGGTAAATTTCTGTTTTTTTTTTTTTTTTTTTGCAAATAAGGCGAAAACCGTTACAGATATCAAGGTCGTATATTTAGAAGGATAGGAAACTCGTACACAATCCATGTTGCAATTTAAAACCTATAGCGAGGTGTTTGATATGCGTTCACTTATGAGCTATCTACTCAAGAAGTTGTATATGGATTTTAATTTATGCTTTCCTAAAAGCTAAACTCCTGAGAGTAAATTTCGTTACATAATAATAATGCAAGTAGTTTCTTCAATACACATGGTTGAAATTTGTAATCAAAACATTTTCATTGATTTTTTTGTCACTTCCGGTTTTTATCGGTAAAAATGCACCACGATTTGGAACCAAAGGCTTTGAAAGTAATGTACAGAATTTCAGGTATTACATATTTTCCCAAACACATGCCAAAGTTTAACATCTATTGTACTCGCAGAACAATTTTTGTGGCCATCATTATAATATTTCTGTTGTTTTATTGCTTTTAAGAGAGGGTCCCAAAGTGACAAAATCTCAGGCTTCGGGATATATTTCCAAATTATCTTGAGATGCTTATCCTTCTAAATATATACATCCTTGCAGGTACAAAAATTCTGACATGGGGTAAAAAAGATCTACCTGCCCTGCAATTTTGAAGAACTTTGAATTGAGAAAATGTTCAGCATACCATAAGCTCTACCCACCTACAATTTTTGAAGAAAATCTGAAAACCCATGTAGGAGTTCTAGCCCTTTATTTGTCAGATTTTCATAATTTTACACATTTTGTCTTGAAATAGAGGTTATGGAGGTTTGCCCACATTTCGGGATTTCTGTCAGATTTTCGGAATCCTTTGGTTTCATCCACTTGAAAGCATTATATAATTTTTTTGTCCAATGACCCCATATTTTTTACAATAATTTCATTTTAAACATCTTTGTGAGCATTATGTAAAAAAAATATTGAATTCTATTTATTCTGTCACATTAATTCATAAATAAACCTTGCTATTGTTAACCCTATGAAAAATCAGAGGAGTTAAGTTTCCCGCCAAATTTTCAATCACGTAAATCTGAAAAACGATATCATCAACCTATCCATTTTTTCACTTCAATAGATTACTTCTGTGTTAGTTTCTTATCTAAAAATCATGTTTATTTGAAATCCTTTTTATTTTCAAGTAGCGAACCCCTTAAATTTAAGTAGCAAAATTGTTCAGCTTATCAAGAACTACAATTTCTACATATGTACAACAGGTTAAATTCCCATCTCATCTAAGATGGCCACCACCAGGGAACACAGTTTACATAGGACCATATTGGAGAATGTACTTCTAGAAAATTATTTCATACATCAAGTTGATATGGACTAGGCATGGAAGCATGATGGTCATTAAAAAATTGCAGGATTTTAGTACTGATCATAAATCCAAGATGGCCGACACTGCAGATCTTGGTTAAATTGTCCATCCATCGTCTTTGTCCATCAACAATTTAAAAAATCTTCTGACTTCTCCTCTGAAACTACTGAGCCAATTGTAACCAAATTTAGCCTGAAGCATCACCATGGTATGCAGTTTAAAAATTGTGTTCAATTAGTCTGAAGACAAATTACAACATGGCCTCTGTTACAAAAAAATGAACAAAGGGGTAAATTGCTGTTTTTTTTTTTAATAAGTTAAGAACCGTTACAGATATTGAAAATCTGACAAGTGAGGGAATATTATCACCATGGAAAGATTTACATGCCCTGCAATTTTGAAGAAAATCCAAAAACCCCTCTTGGAGTTATTGCCCTTTTTATGTAAATTTTCAAAATTTTAAAATATTTTATTTTTTATTTGGAAAAACTATAACAGATAGAAGTCAACTTTTAAATGGCAAAAATGTTCAGCATACCAAACTCTACCCACATGGATATTTTTGAAGAAAATTGAAATGCCCATGTAGGAATTATTGCCTTTTTGCTTTTATTTGTCAAATTTCTGTAATTTTATACAATTTTGCATTATATTTCAAAAACAATTCGCGATAGAGGTTAAGATTGAATAGCAAAAGTGTTCAGCTTATCAAGAACTTCAATTTCTACATCTGTTCAACAGCTAGGTTCACATCACATCCAAGATGCCCCCCACCGGGGATCATTGTTCAACATAAAACTCTGGGAAAATGTTCTAAATTGCTACTTCTTGAAAACTGTTGCAAACATCAAATTGATATAATATGTATATATGCAATTTAACATGACACTTATGATCTACCATATGACTGATCTCAGATTAATCGTTTAACCCTGTGGAAAATCTTACTTGATCAGTAGCCAGCAGGGGAGTGATATAGGCTCATATGTGAGCCTCTGGTTTTCATATAGTTACATGTTGATGGGACTACCATTTAATTCTGATGGCTTCTGGCAAATTATCATCTAGTGAGCCAGGCACTGGGAGAGTGCATATATTATTGACATTATATCCACAAGTCAAATTTACCTGTGCTTTTCTTGTTAAAATGGCCTCTGTTTAGAAAATTCCACAGAATTCATTTCAAGGCCAATTTTCATAAAATTTAATAAAAATAATTTTAGGACAACTAGTTACTTTATTGATACAATTTAAGGGGGTAGACCTGGGATATGGGGAGATAACTCTGTTTTTTACTTTCTTCATACTTACATAAATCAATAAAACCATTTTGATAGATATAATTAAAATTTAAAAATTGTAAAAAAAAATTCACAAATCAAATATTCTTATTGTTATGTAGATCAGTACCTAACATCCAGTTATAATTACTAATATTTTAACTCTACATATCACACAATGATATCTAAAAATAATGAAAATATGTAAAACTCAGATTTTTTCAAGGGAGGTAATTAAAAGCAAAGTTGCAGGAATTTTATTGATTTTTGCCTAATTTATTAAAAATTTTGAAAAAAATGCAACGGTAGATGTTTCTAAAATTTTAGTATATCTTACATAAACATATTTCCTTTCTATTCTCAATTTTTTACAAGAAGTCCTGAACGGATGAAATAATATGAGGAAACATAGCATCTTTAATGACCTCTAGATACAAAACGGAACAGTAAAAAATGTTGAAAATTGCTCAAAGTTTATTTGGACATCTATAGATTAAACACTGTAAAAATAAAACAAAAAAATTAAACAGTTGGAAAATTTTAGGCCTTCCCAGGGTGATATATAGTAAATTTTGATGCCACCTTTCCAATGTCTAGTTTACAAGTTTATTTACACCAGAATGTCTATTTACAAAAACTACCATCCTCAATAGAATCAAATGGTTGTTCTCTTCTGTCTAGTAAATTGTAGGTATAAAAATTGTAAGAAATTTTATAAAAATTGTGCAAGTTAGCAAGTTGATTATATTTTAAATATTTTTTTGACAAAATTTGATTGGATTGTATGTAAACCGTATGACCATGATGACCAGAAAATAATTGGGATATTTTTGGAGAAATCATTTGACAGGGGTACAAACCTGGGAGACAACCTAATGTCACCATGGACAAACCTGAATTCTTTGCAGCACAGGGTGATAGCCGATTGCAGTCGTTTGGTCAAAACAAATAGACAGCAGATTATATGTTATTGTAAAGTTCAAAGTTTATACATGACAAAGGTGGCATGTCAAGAATATTAAGGATGGTCACTCCTCATGTTTATTATATCAATTATTTTTATTTAATAGAATATGGATCATACATCATTTTTAGCCAGAAATATTGATAGGTCAGTGTTGCCTTTTTTTGAGTTTTAAACGCCTGAAATTTTGACGGGAAACCGAACTTCGCTAGACTTTTCATTCACTTTGCATTTAGGTAATCAACCTTTGAAATGCAATGAAGGCATATCAAGAATTTCATCAAATTTTGTCAGAAGTCTATCGAAAATGTATACTTTCATATTTTGAAAAGAAAACTGGGGGTCAGTGTGCAAAATTTTCTAATGCATAATAATGTATAAAACAAGAGAATTCCCAAAGTCAAGACAGTTTCAAAAACATGAGGAGTGACCATCTTAAATTGGTGGTCGTATGAGCTATTGCCATCACTTGGCGTCCGTCCGTCCGTTTGTCCGTCTTTCGTCCATCGTCGTAAACTTTTTCAAAAATCTTCTCCTCTGAAACTGCTGGGCCAATTTTAACCAAACTTGGCCTGAATCATTACCAGGGTATCTAGATTGGAAATTGTATTTGATTAGTCCGAGGACCAAACAACATGGCTGCCATTACTAAAAATAGCTCATAGGGGTAAATTGCTGTTTTTGGCAAATAATTCAAAAACAATTACATATATCAAAAATCTGACATGGAGTAAAAATGAACAGCATGACAAGATCTACCTGCCTTGGTATTTTAAGAAAATCTGATAACCAGTTTTGGAGTTGTAGCCCTTTTCCATAAAATTTTCAAAATTTTGATATTCTTTATTTTATATCACAAAAACTATAACAAATAGAGGTCAACTTTAACTGCAAAAATGTTCAGAAATCAAGATCTACCTACCTGGAAATTTTGAAGGAAATCTGACTACCCATATAGGAGTTATTGAACTTTATTGGTCAATTTTTTTTGTAACTTTATACATTTTGCCTTGTATTTCAATAAAGATTTGAGAAAGAGGGTAAGATTTAAAGCAAAAATGTTGAGTATGTCAAGGATGATGGAAGTTGTGGACCTCATCCAAGATGGCCACCAGTGGGGAACTTAGTTTAACATTATACCCTATGAGAAAACACATTGAAAGATCTTCTCCTCTGAGACTACTTGGCCAATTGGAACTATACTTGGTCACAACTGTCCTTAGTTGATCCCCTTTGAAAAATGTGTCCAGCAAGTTCTCATCAGATCCAAGATGGCCGCCAGCGGACAACATAGTTTAACATTGGACCCTATGGGAAAACACATTCAAAGATCATCTCCTCTGAGACTACTCGGCCGAATTTGGAACCATACTTGTCACAACTGTCCTTAGTTGGTCCCCATTGAAAAACGTGTCCGGCAAGTTCCCCTCAGATCCAAGATGGCCGCCAGTGGACAACATGTTTAACATTGGACCCTAATGGAAAACACATTCAAAGATCTCCTCTGAAACTACTTGTCCAATCGAAACCATACTTTGTCACAATTGTCCTTAGTTGGTCCCCTTTAAAAAAATGTGTCTGGCAAGTCCCATTAGATCTACCAGTGGGGAACTTAGTTTAACATTGGATCCTATGGGGAAAACACATTCAAAGATCATCTCCTCTGACACAGTGGGCCATATTATATCTAGGTTTATTATCACACTAGAAAATGAGACCCTTTATCACTGAGGTTATTGTCTATGCTAGCCTTTGACCTGCTGAGCTACAGGCTCCTCAGAGCCTCTAGTTTTGTTATTGAAAATATGAAAATGAAGTAAACCTCTAAATTTAAAAAAATGGTAATTCAGATGCAAAATCTAGCAGTGTCATTAATGACACAACCCATTCAACAATCTCTTGGTATTAAACTGTGTATACATGACTATATAAGGATCACAAACAGACAGAACACAATACAACACCACAAAAATAAAGCACTAACAGTGTGAACCCCTCGTAAAACAGGTGTGTAATCATGTGCTCCGGAAGGGTGAGAATGACCTGCTATACTAGTCATGCTATTGATGCCCATCACACAGATAGTAAAAATATATGATGTTGAAAGATCTGTTTAGTAGCAGATTAGTTAATGTCATTTATCTAACCCTTAGACAACACCAATTAAAGTCCATGGTACATATTACTTCTTCAACCCTGAAACAGTACAAAGGTGAAGTTTTGAGAAAAAAAGCTTCTGTTTAACTCTTTAGTATTTAAACAATTACAAGTACAAATCTGTAGCACAAACATAATCGAAGAAGACAAAACTAAAATATAACAGTTTGATAAACAAGACAACAACAAAAAAAACCAAAGGACTATATATAATTGTTAAAACTCCCACATTTTCATTGAAAAAAGGAAAATTTTTAATTTTAAAATGATCTTAGGTTCATTCTCAAGCAAATTTATATCTTTCATTACAGTTTCACTAATATGAGTATTGATTTACAAACTTATTATCTTATTACTGTTATCAAACTTTACAAAATATGTTATGTATAGACATCAATATGTGCTTTAAAAATATCATCTCATATTACTGATTAGTTAATATCTAATACAATTTACAGGAATCAGGAAATTGTATCAATATTTCAGTCTAAGTTAAATTACAAACCCCACACATTGAAGTTTCATAAAGGTATCCAGTGAAATAAACTCACTAGGTGAAACTTCAATGTGTGGGGCTTTGTTATTCAACTTTTAATGAAATATTGAAAAATTTCCGATTCCTGTGTACAGCTGAACGTGATTGGATGGCTCAAACTGTAATACTGTGGAACTTCTTTTATTCGTGGACTACAATTTATGTGGTTTTCAGAAATAACACTATTTCTTCAGTATATAAATTTGCGGTTTCGAGCCGTGTTCATAACAACTTCAAGGAAAAATGCATTTTGTTGGGAACTTAATTTCATGGTTTAAGCAAACCAAGAAGTCCATGAAAATTGGAACCCCACGAACAATTGTTTTCACAGTAACTTGAACACCTTGGATGTCATGGATGTCTTGATCCTTTTTGTTGTCTCTTCTTCAAGTTTTAATATAGCTCGACCTCAATAGCTCTAACACCCTGCTATCTTTAACTGTTTTCAGGGGTCAGTTGGGTGTTCAAGCTATTAAAGTTTGACTGTATGTACATGCAATCATATATTTGTCAATTTTCTGCCTTTTGAGAGCCTCTGTTGGAAATAAAATATATTTTATATATTATGTATTGTTTCAGCAGTATCAAAGAAATGTTGAGACGAAATCCCACCAGAATAGAAGTAAAACTGGACGACTTGGAAGAATTCAACCAAATGAAAAAAGAAAAAGAACTAGAACAAGCAAAACAAAGACTAGGGTCAAATGATTGTCATACCCCTACACAAGATTCTCTCATGGACACGCGAACAAGAACTGAAATCATTCATGAACGCATCGGATATGATCCAAAGCCACATCCTCAACCTTCACTTCAGGGAACTGTGAGATAGCAGACTTAGTATTACTACTGACAGTTTTACATTTAAAGGCATCAAAGACAAATTATCCAGGATTTGTGGAATATAGACACATTTCTTTCTTGTCATAGGAAGAGTTATAGTTTATCTATTGTGGCCTCAAATAGAAATTTTTGAGTGGAATAATTATGACCAGTAACATTTTGAATGAAAAAAAAGCAAACAAATAAAAAAATTAAAAAAACAAAATAATACATGAAAGGACATATCTTATATACTTTATATATATGTAAAATATAACATTTTTCTTGAAAATTCCAGTGTCAGCACTGTTTAGTTAGGTTTGCAGTAAAAGTGTTTTAGTAACGATTTGCAGTTACCTAAGACAATGAATTCCAACATTTGAAACATTCACTGAAATATTAAACCAATAGATGTTGAATAATATAATAAATGTAATACTTTTTTAATATTATTTGACATTTCTTTGTGCTCACATACATTTTATGAAGGGAGTTTAATTTAAGTTCCGCCTATCACATCTGTTGATTTGATATAAGCTAATGCTTTTGACGGGAAGGTGCTCTTGCCATACATATTATTCAGGTGTTCTACCCATTCATATTTTTTTTCTGATTATAACCCTGTTTGGGTTATACATTGACAATGCAGGTCAAGATTCCTTTTCACTGGTATAAGGTATACATGTATTAAATGTAGCATATGGTGCAACATAAATGTTGGATAGGACATTGTGTGTAGGGTAATTAATAAAATGGACTTTCAGACATATTTTACTGTATTGACATCTGTCATGGTGACTTCAAGATGAAGAAAAACAATTAAAGCGTTGTTCCATTTCTTGGTTTTACCATGTATTTGTAGAGATTTTGTCTCGTTTGCATTCACTCCATATCCCTTCATTATAAATCAAAATATCACCAAGTCGTTTGCTTTATGGATTTCATGTTTTAGTTCTTAAATGGTACAGGAAGGAAAAAAAATCATAGAAGAACAAAGACGGCATTCATCTTCTTCATGCAGGAGTTATTGATTTGTCAATTTTAAGACAATTTTTCAAATGTCATCTGCTAAGTTGAGGCCCTTTTCACACCACTTCCAATGTTCAACTTTTGCTGAGTTATTGTGTATTGGTGATCTATTGGTCTTGCTGGTCTTGCATAGGCTTTTGAGAATTTCAGTTATTTCACTCAAGAGTTATGGCACATAATTGTAAAATTGTACATGTCCTGCTCTAACTGAGTAACCCTTTGATAAATTCCCTGCATAGTTATTGAAAATTCTTTCCTGTGACAGATGTCAGTATGTGTATTATAATTGGAAAGGTGAAGTTTGATTTACTTAGATATAAAACATGTTAAGACTTACTTAGTTTTATATCCTACATGTCCTTAAATTAGGAAATTTTTGCGGCAGTTATATATTCATATTCACAGTAATGAATGAAGCCTGAAAATAAAACTGTTGCAAATATTTTGATGCAATATATGGAGATAAAAAGCTCAACTGACAACCCTGAATTCAAGACTGTATAAAATGAAATCTATTTTAAAAAGCACAAAAACAGATGGCATGAAAATTTCCTGGTTTAAAGTATAGCAAGACAGTTCAATTTTTTTTGTAGAACAAAGATTGCTGAAAGTGGGAGCATAGTTTAACATAGTATGCATTGAAAGATCTTCTGTAAAACTATTTTTGGCTGTTTGGAAACATATATGACACAAAAGTTCATGGTTGCTTACTTATCCAAGATTGATGAAGTAGTAGAACATTGATCACCAATCAATGACAATTACAAAGATTTCTGAAATCCTGGGGCCAGTTGGGATGAAACTTCAGTGAAAATGTCATTACTGCTGTCTGTCTTTGCATCTAATCCATTTTTTGATTTTCAGCCAGAGATGTTTTAAGCTGGCCTGGCTATGGCTAGGGTGAGCATTTGCTATCACTTGGCCTCTAGACGCTGTCTGTTGTTAACTTTTTATACAAAGATCTTCTCCTATGAAACCACTGATCTAACAGGAACCAAACTTGGTCACAATAGTCCTTTTCTGGTGCCTTGTAAAAACTTTATCCAGCAAGTCCATACCTCATCCAAGATGGCCGCCAGCTGGAAACAAAGTTTAAATATAAGATGCTATGGAAAAGACATTTCAAGATGTTCTCAGAAACCAGCAATACAACTGTAACCAAACTAGTTCACAATGGTCCTTATACATGTATGTCCTTTCCAAACAAGATGTGCATCAGGTCCGTACCTCATCCCAAGATGGCCTCCATCTGGGGACATGGTTTTAACAGTGGACCCTATGGAGAACACATTTAATGATCTTCTCAAAAACTACCAGTACAATAATGGCCAAATGTAGTTACAATGCCCATAGGTGGTCACCTCCAAAAAATGGTATCTGGCAGGTCCATACCTTATCCAAGATGGTTGCCAGCAGGGAACATAGTTTAACATCGAACCCCATATTGAAAACACATTTAAAGATATTCTCAGAAAGTACTTGTCCAATTAGAACTAAACTAAGTTACAATTGTGGTTAGAGTGTCCTGTCCAAAAAGAGTATCTGGTAGATCCTTACCATAGATGGCTGTCAGCAGGGCATACCGTATGGTTAAATGTGAAAACACATTCAAGCCTGAAATCACAAGTTTGGTATGATTTTACAAGAGTAATTACTGTCGGAAACGACAGTGATCCCCACACCCTGTTTTACACAAAAAACAGTTATAAAACTTTGGCATAATTTTCTTAACATTTTTGAAATTGAATTATTGATAGTCAGTATTTTTACAAAAAGGAATTTAAGAATATATGGTTGTTAGGCACAATTCCAAAAAATAAGTAGTCCTTGAGACTTTCAGGAATATTACCAAACTTGGAATCAAAAATTTTGGAAACCAAATCGATGAAAATGTTTCCTCTAATTGTAACAATTTTTTAAACTGTGTTTTTATCCCCGCACTTCGAATGAAAGTTCGGGGATATTGTGTTTGGCCTCGTCTGTCCGTCCATCTGTCCATCCGTCACAAATCCTTGCAACATGAACTTATCCTACATTTTTGGATTTAGGGTTTTAATTTTGTTGTATAATTGTTGCATATGGTCTGTAGATGCGCAATAAGCTTTCAGATATTTTATATTTAACTTGATGCAAACAAGAGGCCACAAGATGTCGATTTGACAAAGACCACAAAATGTGGATTTTGACACATATGGCATGCAACGCAAACTCATCCTACATTTTTGGATTTATGGATTCTTGCAGAATTGTTGCATATAGACTGTAGATGCGCAATAAGCTTTCAAAATTTTGATTCTGGTTCCAACTTATGTAGATTTCCTGAAAATGTCAAAGACTGATATTTTTGGACATTTTGGCAAGTATTTGGAAAAAATAAAAATTATGAAATCCTAGAATTCGAAAATGTGATTCCAATTTTGGTAAATATCCCGAAAGTCTCAAAGACCACTTATTTTTTTTTTTGGAATTCTACCTAGCAGCCATACTTTTAGAATTTGTTTTGATAAGGTTAATCATTTTCACCAATTGGATTTCAAAAATAATTTTGGTAAATTTCCTGAAAGTGTCAAAGACCTCTTATTTTTTTGGAATTCTACCTAGCAACAATACTGTTAGGATTTGTTTCCATTAGGGCACTCATTTTCACCAATTGGATTTCAAAAATATATGATTCCAATTTTGGTAAATTTCCTGAAAGTGTCAAATACCTCTTATTTTTTTGAAATCGAGCAACCAAACTGTTAGGATTTGTTTCCATTAGGGCAATCATTTTCACCAATTGAATTTCAAAAATTCTTGATTTCAATTTTGGTAAGTTTCATGAAAGTCTCAAAGACCACTTATATTTTGGAATTCTACCCAGTAGCCATACTGTTAGCATTTGTTGATAAGGTCAATCATTTTCACCAATTGGATTTCCAAAATAATTGATTCTAAATTTGGTAAATTTCCCGAAATTGTCAAAGACCACTAAATTTTGGAATTCTACATTGAAACCATAGTTGAAAAATTTGTTAGAATTAGAAGAAACATTTCACCAATTTGATATCAAAAATATATGATTCCAAATTTGGTAAAATTCCTGAAAGTCCCAAAGACTACTTATTTTTGGGAATTCTGCCTAACAACCATATATTCTTTAATTCCTTATGGTAAAAATGGTGACTGTCAATAGTTAAATTTCAAAAATGTTCAGAAAAATTATACCCAGGGTCTATAGCTGTTTTCTGTGACAAACAGGGGGTGCGGGGATCACTGTCGTTTCCAACAGTCATTACTCTAGTTTAACTTGGAATTCCGAAAAATAAGAGGTATTTTACAATTTCAGGAAATTTACCAAATTTGGAAAAAAAAATTTTTGAAATCTAATTAGGGCAAACGTTTCTCCTTATCAAAGCAAATTCTAAAAGTATGATTGCTTAAATCAATTACTTTGAAAATCCAGTTGGTGAAAATAAGTGCCCTAATTGAAACAAATCCTAACAGTATGGTTGCTAGGTAGAATTCCAAAAAGTGGTCTTTGACACTTACAGGAAATTTACCAAATTGGGAACCAATTATTATACCCCCTGCTTTAGCGGGTGGTGTATAGTGATCATGCTGTCCGTCCGTCCGTTGGTAATTCTGCCGCCATAGGGTACAATTCTTCCTAGATCATTTGGTGAAACTCAATATAACTTTCGCAGAATGTTCAGTACATATTGCCATTGTGCACCAGCTACTAAAACAATTGATTTGACTTCAATTTTATCTTGGTGATTTTTTTAAAATCTGGAATCAAATGGGGGAGGTGGTGTTTTTGTGAGCTTTGCTCACAGTTTTTCTAGTTTTGAAAATCCAATTGGTTAAAATGATTATACTAGAAACAAATCCTAACAAAATGGTTGCTAGGAAGAATTCAAAAAATAAGTTGTTTTTGACACTTTCGAGAAATTTACCAAATTTGGAATCAATTGTTTTGAAATTTCAATTCGTGAAAATGATTCCCACTATAGAAACTAATTCTTACAGTATGGTTGCTATGTAGAAATCAAAAAAAAAAAAAAAAATAGTGGTCATTGACACTTTCCACTTTCAGGATATTTACCAAAATTGGAATCAAGTATTTTTTAAATCAAATTGCTGCAAATGACTGTGCTTAACAAAACAAATCCAATATAGATGCTAGTTAGAATTCCCCAAAAAGTTGTCTTTGAGACTTTCAGGAATGTTACCAAAATTGAAATCAAGTATTCTTGAAAGCTAATTGGTGATAATGATTGTGCTAATTGAAAAAAATTCTAAAAATAGTTGCCATGTAGAATTTCAAAAAATAAGTAGTCTTTGAGTCTTTCAGGAAATTTACCAAAATTGGAATCAAATATTTTTGAAAACCAATAGGTGAAAATGATTGACCTTACCAAAACAAGGGCTAAAACATGGTTGCTAGGTAGTATTTCGAAAATAAGTAGTCATTGAGACTTTCAGAATATTTACTAAAATTGGAATCACATGTTAGAATTCTAAGTTTTCAGAATTTTTATTTTTTTCCAAATACTTGACATACGTTTGGATGCTCTCTCCCTTCCAATACACATTAATATTCATTGAATAAACAGGTGTTTTTTCAGTACCCCGCTTTATCTTAGATGTCCGCCAGCGGGAAACACGGTTTTAACATTAGACCCGATGGAAAACACATTCAAATATTTTTTCTGAAATTACTGAACCAATTGGAACCAAACTTGTCCAAAATTTTATAGTCCTTGGGTGGTCCCCTGCATAAAAAGTCTTCTCAGGTCCGCTCTATATCCACCATGGCCGCCAGCAGGGAACATAGTTTAACATGAGACTCTATTGGAAAACACATTCAAATATCTTTTCCTCCGAAAATGCTGAACCCATTGGAACCAAAGTCGGCCGGAATAGTCCTTGGGTGGTCCCCTGCAAAACTTGTGTTTTTCAGGTCCCTCCTAAATCTTAGATGTTCGCCAGCGGAAAACACAATTTTAACATTTTACCTATGGGAAACACAAATATCTTCTCTGAAACTACTGAGTCAATTAGAACTTAACTTGGCCACAAATGTCCTTGGGTGGTCCTCTGCAAAATGGATGTTTTTCAGGTCCCCGCTATATTCAATATGGCCGCAAGTTGGGAACGTAGTTTTTACATCGGACCCTCTAGGAAAACACATTCAAAGATCTTCTCTGAAACTGCTGAACCGATGGAACCAATCTTGGTCACAATAGTCTTTATGTTGACCCCTGCAAAGTAAATTTTTTTTTAGATTCACACTTTATCAAAGCTAGATGGCTGCCAGGGAATCACTAACAGAGGTCTTCTACCCTTAAACTACTTGGGCATATTAGAACTATAGTTTAACCTACGGCCCTTAATTTTTTTAACATAAAATGTCGATGTTAATCGGTACACCTGATCTCAACCATGTTTTTTATTTGGTCCGTGTTGTTCATCTGTATGTGTGTCTTCATTTTTAGCTCACCTGACCCGAAGGGTCAGTGTGAGCTATTGCCATCACTTCGCGTCCGTCGTCCGTCCGTCCGTCCGTTAAACTTTTTACATATTCGTCTTCTCCTCTGAAACCACTAAAGCAAATTCAACCAAACTTTACAGGAATGATGTATGGAAGGTCCTTTACAAAGATTGCTCATTTCGTTCCGATCCGATAAAAAAATGGCCGCCAGCGCGGAACTTAGGTTTAACATTGGACCCTATGGGAAAAATCACATTTTCATCTTCTGCTCTGAAAAGGCTGAAGCAAATTGATCCAAACTTTACAGGAGTGATGTACTTTAGGTCCTTAACAAAGATGGCACATTTCGTTCCGATCCGACGAAAAAATGGCCGCCAGCACGGATCATGGTTAAACATGGGACCCTATGGGAAAATCACATTTTCATCTACTCCTCTGAAACCATGCACTGAAGCAAATTCAAAAAAAACTTTACAAGAATGATGTATGGAAGTTCCTTTACAAAGATTGCTTATTTCGTTTCGATACGATAAAAAACATGGCCGCCAGCGCGGAACTTAGGTTTAACATTGGACCCTATGGGAAAAATCACATTTTCATCTTCTGCTCTGTAAAGGCTGAAGCAAATTGAACCAAACTTTACAGGAATGATGTACTAAAGGTCCTTAACAAAGATGGCTCGTTTCGTTCCGATCCGATGAAAAACATGGCAGCCAGCACGGAACATGGTTTTACATAGGACCATATGGAAAAAACACATTTTCACCTACTCCTCTGAAACCACTGAAGAAAATCCAACCAAACTTTACAGGAATGATGTATGTCCTTTACAAAGATTGCTCATTTTGTTCCGATCCGATAAAAACATGGCCGCCAGCGCGGAACTTAGGTTTAACATTGGACCCTATGGGAAAAATCACATTTTCGTCTTCTGCTCTGTAAAGGCTGAAGCAAACTGAACCAAATTTTACAGGAATGATGTATTTACGGTCCTTAACAAAGATGGCTCATTCGTTCCGATCCGACGAAAAACATGGCCGCCAGCACGGAACATGGTTTATCATAGGACCCTATGGGAAAATCACATTTTCATCTACTCCTCTGAAAGCACTGAAGCAAATTTAACCAAACTTTACAGGAATGATGAATGGAAGGTCCTTTACAAAGATTGCTCACTTCGTTCTGATCCAATGAAAAACATGGCCGCCAGCGCAGAACTTAGGTTTAACATTGGACCCTATGGGAAAATCACATTTTCATCTTCTGCTCTGAAAAGGCTGAAGCAAATTGAACCAAACTTTACAGGAATGATGTACTAAAGGTCCTTAACAAAGATTGCTCATGTCCTTCCAATTCGATGAAAAACATGGCGGCCAGCACAGAACATGGTTTAACATAGGACCCTATGGGGAAATCTTTTCCTTTGAAACTGCAGAAGCAAATTTAACCAAACTTTACAAGGTCCTTAACAAAGATTGCTCATTTCGTTACAATCCGTTAGAAACCATGGCTGCCAGCACGGAACATAGTTACTCATTGGACCCTATGGGAAAATCACATTTTCATCTACTCTTCTGAAACCACTGAAGCAAATTCAACCTAACTTTACAGGAATGATGACTGAAGGTACTTTACAAAAAATGCACATTTCATTTCAATCCGACAAAAAACATTGCCTCAAGTGCAGAACATAGTTTAACATTGGAGCCCAGTATGAGAAAACCATTCTTTTCATCATCTTCTCTCAAAACAATTAAAGCAAATTAATGTATAGAAGGTCCTTTGCAAAAAAAATACTCATTTCAATAGGATCAGACAAAACACACGGGTGCTAATTGAGAACATACCTAAACACCCTACCCCATTGGTAAAAACATGATCATTTTTGGTCATGCATGGCATAGAAGCGTTTTGTCAGGTAATGGAGCAATACAGGCTCAGTCTCTGAGCCTCTAGTCTTTTTTGTCCCGTACTCAAGTATTGCCCTTGTTTCTTAGTGTTTCCGATGTTGCCTTTGTCCATGGATTGTTCGTTCTGTTGACTTGTTGACTGACGGTTCGGTTCTTACTTACTTTAATCGAGGTAAGGTGAGCGATATAGGCTCTTGAGAGCCTCTTTTTTATGAATAGGAAAATGAAAGGATATGGAGTGAATGTACATGTGACAAAAATGCACACGATACATAGAAAAATCCAGTTTATCAAGGACAGGGCTTTTATTCCCGTCTACATCTTGATGTCGTCTGAGGGTCTTCAATATTCACCCCTCAAGCGAGATCAAGAAGGCCCCTAGCGTGCACTTAAGCGGTATTCTTGACAAAAATTATATCAAGGTCACTCCCTTGCTCCCCACCCACCATAGAGTGCCAACAATATCATCTATACGTCAAATTTAGACAGCTGACAAGATATGACTTCGTAGCTTTTAGACTAAAAAACGTCCTGATGTTAATTTTAGGGAAAATCAAAAGAAATCCATTACCTGCCAAATCTTTAATGTCATGTATATCCCCCGGGTATATCCGTTAAAAGCACATTGATCTGTATATTTTTTTACCATTTCATTTAGTCTATAATGCTTAATGAATTGAAATAGCTTTAAGAAAACATTCAATTGTATGGAAAATAGATGGTAAATTAATTACCGTTACAGACGATCATTAGTTCGCCTCAACGAGTATTGGACTATTGGACTACCCCCGGCGTCCTCGCCCATGTCTGCGTCCACGTCTTCGTCCGCGTCCGCATTTAGGTATATATCTTAGTAGCTATGCAGTGTAGGGCCATCAAACTTTGCATGCAGGTGCATCTTGAGTTAACTCACAGCCTCCA
>MJUU01074300.1:22541-32721 GCA_002080025.1 Modiolus philippinarum
AAATACACTAATTCTGCATTTCTTAAATAATCCAACAATTTAGATGAATTTTATATTTCTTTTTCAAGCTAATGACGACAAAATCATCTAAGTTATAACGTATAAACATTCTCTTGACAACCAGGTAAATATTTACAATGATCGATTTAGTGTATTTAAAATTCATGTCCTATTGAATAGCACTTCACAAATGTAAAAAGCAATTTAAGTTGTAGTCGTATTGATCCGTTTTATTACAGAACTGTTCACCATGAATCATCTCTATTTACAATGATCGATTTCGTCTATTCATATTTAATTGCACATCCGTCTATCAATTAACGAGCCTTTTCCATAGTAGCAGTAATATTCGACTTTCTTAGTATCAGTATGTGTATCAACAAGGAATTGTAATAAACCGAATAAAAAAAAACATTTTCATTTAAAAAATACGTGAAGGATTACTTAAAAGAAAAAGGAATAATTTATTCAACAAGCCACCTTTATGGATTAATTAAATTTAACGAAATCGAAGTAAGACATCCAAAACTATTAATTGTGCTATTTTACTAAGGGATATTATAAGGAATTTAAAACTCGTTGAAACAGTGTGTATTGAATTGGAAATTTTGTTTCTTTTGTTTGAGTGTTATGTGGTTTTTATTTATTTAATATAATATTTAAAATCGATTTAGTTATTAATTTTGCCAATGATGTAATAAATTATACTACGCATGACAGGAACTAGTTTTCTGACAGTGTCGGAAAACAAATCATTACTACGCATGTGTCAAAATGACCCACACAAATACCAACTACGCATGACAGGAACTAGTTTTCTGACAGCGTCGGAAAATATGTAAACAAATACACGTGTTGTTTTTTTTCAGACTGTCAATGATAAAACTCTAGGATATTTTTTTTATCACTTTTCCCTGTGTAACTTTTTCTCCTTCTCTAAACCTCCGGCTGTTTTTTTTTACTGTGTTAGACCTGTACTAGAATTTCTTCTTCGGTGTACCCCCGGGTAATTAAAAACTTTTTTGTGCAGCTTTTTTACACCTCTGGCTGTTTTTTTTATTTAAAACACAATACTAATATGTTATATTATCCACCTCCACTACCGACTATTTTTGAGGTTCGAAAAAATAGTCGGTGGGGGAGGTGGGTAATATAACATATTAGTTTGGTTTGTCATTTAAATTTTTAATGAAGCATTCTTTGAATAAAGTGTTGTAATCAATACGATGTTAGATTGTTGCTAAGTAATATTCGATATTTGTTAACCAAGTAGATTAATTGCTTTTTTAGTAGAAGTAATAAACACATTTTATAAGGGTACTGTCCCGAGTTCCTATCATTGTTTATGTTTGTCTTTTGTATTGTTATTGTGGGTATTTTTTTTTTTTTTTTTTTTTTTTTTCTTTTGCAGTTCCTATTTACTTTCTGGCATGTGGCTATGTTTTTCGGCCATTGTAGGTGTTTCCTGTTATCTTTTTTATTCCACTCTTTAGGTTTTTTTTCTTACTTTTTCTGTGTAGCTTTTTAACACCTCTGGCTGTTTTTTTTTAAACACAATACTAATATGCTATATTGACCCTCTCCACTACCGAATATTTTTTTGAGGAACGAAAAAAATATTCGGGGGGGAGAGGGGTAATATAGCATATAACTCACGACTTAGTATCTTGTGGCTACGAGTTAGTATGTCCGGGCCACGACATAGCTATCTCGTTGCCACGAATAAGTAAGTCGTAGGAACGAGATAGCTATCTCGTGGCCACGACTTAGTATATCGTGGGAGCGAGATAGTATCTCGTGGCCACGACAAAGCTATCTCGTGGCCACGACTAAGTATGTCGTGGGAACGAGTTAGTTTCTCGTGGCCACGACATAGCTATCTCATGGCCACGACATAGCTATCTCGTGGCCACGACTTAGTGTGTCGTGGGAACGAGTTAGTATCTCGTGGCCACGACATAGCTATCTGGTGGCCACGACTTAGTATGTCGTGGCCACGAGATAGAAAAAAATGCACATGTATCCTCCATGCTTTCGTGGATATCCAGTACTCTTCACATCTTTTAACAAAAAACGTTCATCAGGTTAAGCGTCTCAAATTGACGAAGAAATGGAAGCAGCTCATGTTTTCTCCAATTTTTGTTGTTCAACCAATGGCGTAGGAAATTAATTAATATCTACATTAGAATATTGATTGCAAAAGTCAAGATAGCACCAAAGAAATAGACCAGAATAAAAGTGTCAACACACTGCGTGAAATCAAAATAAATCGTCTCGATATTTTTGTACGTTTGTAACGGGGATTTGAATGCATTTGTGTTATATACATCAACTCCATATCCCCTTTCTCTATTATTATATTAACGGAAAAAGCCAAACAAAACTAAGATAACGAAAATCTGCAGATACAGCGTTCAAAGAAACAAACATACATGGTAACAATTTTAATTTTTCCTGTCGATCTGGGCTTTTGATAAATGTTAACTACATATTGCAGCTAAAAATAAAAGATTTAATGAAAGAATGAAAGACAGACAGATGTTGGACCTTCTTGAAAAAAGTAAACATGCTGAAAGACAAATAGACAGAAGTTAAAAAAATACATCTTAAACATTTTACAGCATATGCACAGACAAAGAAGGACCGTGTTTGAAATTGTGAATATAATTTGCCCAATTTCTGTTTACCTCGTCACACAGTCAACACAGAGGGACAAAACGATAACAGAAACAAAAACGTCACACAGTCAACACAGAGGGACAAAACGATAACAAAACAGTGTCATACGTACCTATTACCAAAAACAGCATTAAATTGAAGGTGGTCAAAATCATCATGAAAACCCTGAAATTGACACGGAGTGGGCTGGGATAAAGGCAATCTGTTTTTTTTTTAATGTTCAACAAGGATAACTTCAAGGTTTATGGAATGCAAAGGGGTCTTAACTTCTTGTTGGTGATGAGAAACGACCAGTCGGTTGTGGAAAAGCGCTAAGCTCTTGATGGGGTGTTACGCACAATAATTATTGGCCTTCTTAAACTACACTATGCAGATTTATTTGGGAAACTTAGCCATGGCTGAATACGTGCAACGGAACTAGCAGAAAAGAAAGGGTTGAGAGTTCAAATGGTTTCACATGTAAAGATGATGATGATCAACCTCAATGCATGTCAAGTCTTTGAGTCCATGCTTTTGGTCAATTTAGAATTACGTGAAATAATTTGTGCATTTACATCTTTTAGTCAGATTAACAATACTTTACCTTCTACTGATAGTCTTATTTAAGAAATGACCATCTACGGAAGTCAAACGTTGTCATACGGGTAAGTATAGGTAAGTATAGTATTTCTCTCAAACGAGAGAAAGAAATATAATTGTGTCTCGTGGAACTTGCTTTTGTCCATATGTCCATTCAAAAAGTAGACATTATTTGACATTTGTTCCATAGATATTGGCACTCTTTGACACATGTTATATTATTTATCTCAATTTCAAGATTGAACACATTGAACATATCACATTATATTGACTGCTTAATGAAGGAATTGGCATTGACTTTCATTTGGAAACCCCATATTCATACTCTCCACCATACCAAGAGATGATATACTAAGCAATCACAAATTAGTATTGTCTTCTTTCGTTATCAATTTGAGTGCAGAGAACGATAACCTGTCTTGTATCTTCTTTGTACCTAAGTTACATAAATGCCTTACAAAGAGAGATACATTGCTGGGTCTGTCAAATGCGAAACACCTTTCTAAGTTCCTTACTGCATTACTTACTGCAGTCAAAGATGGCCTAAACTTATATAGTGATACACTATACTCAACAAGTTAATCAGATGTAGATTCTCACAAACACAAAAGACTTATTATAATATCTTCCACTGAACTCAACCACTGCAACACTCTATTTTACTCTTCCACATAATGACAAAATACAGTACTCTGTGATTAAATACATCAGTCTTTCTGCGATAAAAAAAAAAGCTGAAAGAAGATTTATCCTGCAATTGTGGTATTTACTAGACGAATACGACCCTACGAATATATTTTTTTTCGTATTCGTAGGGTAGACTGGTTACCGGTCCGCGATTTTGAACGAAGAAAAGACAAGCGACTGGTTTGAAAGCCTCGAATACTTTGACGTCATAGTGTAAATTCTCTTATGACGTCAGGGATTATACCAAAATGGCCGAAGTTGTTTACTGTCTTCCTGGTCCCGCTTCACAATGAAAATGCATTTTAAATAGGGTTTAAATGATTGCAGGATAAAAACAATATACGTACATTGTCGGAAATATAAAATTTATTTGTACTCGCTGCGAAACAGGCGAGAAATGCTCGGTAAACCTCGCATTTCTACCTGTTTCTAAAGCTCGTCAAATAAATTTTATATTTTCCGACAATGTACGTATATTGTATATATATTCATATTAAGTTTGGTAAATATGGACCTTTTTGTTATACATCATTCTGATACACACTAAAAAGAATACAGAGGAGAATGTCATCGCAATGCTTGAATTCTTGTTTGAAAACATATTTGTAGAATTTGAAGAACAAGTTTGCCAGTTAACAATAGGGATATATCTTTGGGAATTAATTGTTCGTCACTTTCAGCAAATTCGTTTCTTTATTCGTTTAAAGCAAGGTTAATACAAGGGCTAATTCAGAAAAAAAAGACATGAAGCTGGCCAAGTCCTTTAATTTCACCTTCCGTTATAAAGGTGATGGTCGTTCATTAAACCATCCTCAATTTAAGCATAACCTGGACGTCTGAAAACAAAACTTGAAAACCGTGATTATTTCGACTTTTCGATAGTGAACTTTTTTGAGTAGTAATATTTTCACATCTCCGGCATAAGGCGTCATCATTTCACAACTCATTCGTTACTGCCATGTCTGTAGTTTGCACAGCGATTTTTCAACGGAGAAAAATACTGTCTCAAAAACTTATACATCAATGGTATGTTCAGTCACTATTGTTATTGTCACTACAGAAGTTTTACGGTCGTCAACATGATTTGACAGACCGTTACAATGTAAATATTTAACAGATGAGAATAGCTTTTGGTATATGCAGAGTTTATTATCGGACTAACAAAACCCACTTTGAAAAAACGAACTTTTCACTGGAAATATGACGAGTGCCACCCGTGGAGCAGATCATTCTTTGACTTCCGGAACACCTTACGATACTCCCGGTTGTCAGTTCTTTAATATTTTGTGTGTCTTGTTTATCACACTTGTTATCTTTTTTTGTTTTGTCTTCTATGTTGATGCATGTAGTATCGATTCGCCCTTGCTCAGATACTAAATAGATTATTAAAAGCTTTTCAAACTTCTTCCATGGTACCATTTATAACAGAAGACTTAGTAACACGTACCATGGATCTTAATTGGTTTTGTCGACGGATTCGAAAATGACATTAACAAATCAGCCACCAAGCAGTTTTTTGAACATCATATTCTAGTTAGATGTGTTACGGATGCGATGTGTGGAGCAGATTATGGTTATCTTTCCGGAGCACCTGGTGATACCTCAGTTTTTGTTGGGTTTCACCTAGCTAGCACTTTAGTTTTGTGACGTTCTTGTTCATTTTCTGTTTATTTCTTTTGTCTTTGTCATACCGCCTCAATTCGTACCATAATTTTGTATTAGTAATTTTGAAAACCCCTTTCATCATCTTTGCTTCGGTATTCGTTTGCCGATGTATTTAAAATGTTTAATATAACAATGGTACGAGAAAACGTTATTTTAATTTCTCTACCATCTGTATTATGTCTTCATATTCATGAATCAATTCTGATACTAGGATCTTTTTCACCATTCATGTTTTACATTTTGCATCAATGCATCAATAAATAGGTGCCTTATCTCTTCATTTTCTGCGTACCTTATTTACATTAGAATCCATACCAAGAAACGGACAATCTTGTCTCATAAAGCTCCATACCAGTTAAATGACCAGGCTAAGTCAATGATGGTCTGAAAATTAACCATGGTTTTCGAGAGAAGGTGAATGAGTTGTGGATTTTTTAAGAATAAAAATGCAAAACCCTCGACGAACAGTTATTTTAAATCTCAACAGTCCCACCCACAGTATTCATTCAGACCTCTGACACAATATACATCTGAAGTATGATACATCAATGTTTCTGCACTTAAAATAGCCCAGATATTTCATTTGTATTCGTAACACACGCACAATATATTTTGTAACGAATCATACTAAGAAATACATTGAGAATGGCATGACAAAGATGTCAGAATTTGTGTTGAAACTTTTAAGAGGCTGCTTCTCTCAGTAGATAAAAGGGATTAAAACGTTTACCAAGGTTGCTCTGCATTAAGCAGGTTACTGGTCTAACAACGCCTGTTTCACACTTAGATCTTTTGCTACACATTGACCGAGATTGATTTAAAATCTAGGCTTTATGACAAATGTGATATGATTTCAATTTCAAAATTGTAAATTTCCATTGTATAGAGTTTTCATTTTGGAGTTATTTCGTAACTGTTCAGTACGTAGTTTTTCAAGTAGCTTTTTGAAGCGCGTAAGACGCTGTACAAAGACCATTGATATGATCAGCCTTTGCTTCTGTCGTACCATAAGACATTCAACGATTGTCATAACAACATATAAAATAGATATCATGTGTAAATGCTACAAATGAAAATGGTCATTTTGAGCTGGATTTCATGTCTTTATTGATTTTACATTAGCCGTAAGGACTCTTTCATGGATTTATCCTATGTCAGTAGTGATGCTATACATTGACTGAAACTGACGTTTTAGATCTAAGCAACATGACAAATGTGATGATTCCAATTTCCAAATTGTGAATTTTCCCTTACGTAACAGCAATTTACCCCCCTCTGCGGCGTATTGAGTGTAAAAGTCACAGTTGATCTGTAACCGTTGAGCGTGAAGTATTTGGTTTTATTTATATGTTTAATATACTATAGGAAAATGGAACAGAGAAATGGGAGGTCTGGGTACCCATACACTGGTTCAATCCTACCGCTAACTTTTGTAAGGGCATGTACCAAGTCTGGCTATCCCGAGTTCCTATCTTTGTCAACGTTTGTCTCAAGTCTTATTATTGTTTTTCTTGGGCTGTTCCATGCATGCTTTTGTAGTTTTCGGCCATTGTAGGTGTTTCTGTTATCTTTGCGATATTAATTTACAGTACCTTTTTGAGAACAGTAAAGTTGCTAAGTCACGGATATATTTAGATCTTGTTTCTGTTGTCTCTAAAGAAATTCTATTATCGTCGGAACAAAATTTATTGTCATTGCATGGTTCCTCTTCATGAAACGATAAGATGTGTCGATGTTCACAAATAAATATGGAATGTAAAGATTTCAAGATTTCATGCCGTATTGAAAGTGACCTAACCATTTAGGACTCTATCTTGGATTGACTTATTGTCAGTAGTAATAGATACGGAGCAGGAAATACTTACCCTTCCTGAGCAGCTTATGTTTGATTTTTAGTGAAGATTACACTGTAAGTGAATTACAAAATACAAAAATACAAAACGAACCGAATGTACTGTTCATTTAATTTCTTCATATGCGCATTTCGACAACTGATGTCTCAACAGTGCAGATCAAATCAAAACAATAGGCAATCCATATGCCGGAATCTGTGTAAATCCTGATAGAGAACAAATTACAAAAGGGATCTAAATAGTAAAGCCAAAATCATCTAAGGATAGAGCTATGCGAGAGGGAAATACTCCTTAGTTTTGAACAAAATTTTGTTGAATTTAGATATTAAAAAAGAAAGGAAATGCGGTTAATGCCAAGGAGACAACTTCCCATATCCAGGTTAAAACGACCCAAAACAAAGCATCTAGGGGTCACCGTACGAACCTCACACCATATAGCAAACCCTAAATGGCCCCAAAAGGGTAAAAAAGTGGAAAAATCAATGGAAACAAACCACATCCAATAACCCAAATATCAAAAAACTAAAATTTTATAAGAAGACACGGACAAGTCAATCACCAACATATTCCTGACTTGGGACAGGCGCAAAAAATTGTGGTGGGGTTAAACTCGTTTTCTTGGATCCAAACCCTCCCCTATGTGTGGTGAATTGCTAAAAATTAAATACACAAAAAGAGTCAAAGTAAAAATCAAACTAGAAAAAAGTCCAACTTATTAAGACGAGTACCCTTACAACATGAAGACAATACACACAGGTTCTGTCCGGACAAATGCTCGCACTTACTGACAGCTAGTTAAAGACATAATTTCCGTTGACTATGATATCAAGCATTGCATGTTTCCAAATAAAATCGGTTTTCGGTCCAGCACCGAGGTATTGGCTGCTGGGTTGGTGAATACCCTCGGGGACTATCAGTCCATCAGCAGTGGCATCGGCCTAGGGGTAATAAATAACAAAATACCGAAGTTACTATTTATTTAATTTCTGCATATGAGCATTTCGACAACTTATGTCTAATCAGTGCAAATCAAATCAAAACAATAGGGAATACATGATTTAGTTTAGATTTTTATGATTAATGTGTCTTTTTTTTCTGTTACTTCTCTTTTGATTGAAAGAGGAAATTTTTATATTTTCATAAAACTTAACATTTCATTTTGGAATGAAAATGTTTAAATCTAGTATAGCGTCATTGTCATAATTTATTAGGAAGTGAAATAAAATGACTTGAAATATCACGACAACATTAATTTTAAATTTATTAAATACGAATTAAGAATCAACAGTATTTCTAGACGTGATAACCACACAATATTTGTTTAACATATTAACAATTAATACAAAAAATGCAGGCATGTTGTGTACAAAACTTTCAATGATAACAACCAATCAAAATTTAACTGCAGTGCATGCCATAAATGTGGTACAAGTAGTTAAATACTTAAGTTATAAAAAGATAATTATCAAAAGATAAAAATTACCGATGGGTTAGTGATATAGAATGTCAAATTTATATGTTTGGGTCGAATTTCAATGCAAAATCAATATGTCAGCCTATACTGTTATCCGGCTGTCTCAATTTTATGGCAGTTCTATCTTTATGAGAAATATTGTTTTTTCAGCAGAAATAAATTTATGGTTTTATTTTTCATTTGGATAATTATGCTGTGTACTTTACAATAAAAGGGGTATAACATGATAAGAAAAATAAAACAATTGGGTGAGAATATTGTTACTAGTGGCGAGACCATCTTTTTGTAGTTTAATATTCTTTGCTCTGAAAATAGGCACAATTCAATTCTGATAATGCTAATCGTAAAAATGCATTTACATTGCAATTGGCTTAGTATGCAATAAATTGTATTAAATGGTATATTCATAGCAAACGTTATAAAGATAAAAAAGGAAAAAATGATACAAATATTTACTTCCATAAAGTGTACATCTCAAATAGGGTCTGTAAGTCTCGTTCAATTTTGATACTTCCGGGAACAATTTTTGGCGGGAAACGTTTTCGAATTTCAATTTTATCGTGAAATCTCGCTGTCACATGACGAGACTTACAGACCCTATAGATTTAACAGATTAGAGAAGTTACGTATAAAAAGCATCAAACATTAAATACATAAAAATTGTTCAGACGCGCAATCAATTAATGTAAATCTCAAGTCTATTAATATTGCATAACCGAACAGTTAATACATCATTATGTACAAATGTGATCAGTTTGAATGTTTCAAAACAACCACCTATAGGTAGAGAATATATTTCACATTAAACAATATGCAGTGAATATCTATTAGTAATGGTATAGCAACATATCCCCCCCCCCAAAAAAAAAACAACCAAAAGTAAGCGTTCAATAAATTACCATATTGCACTTATGCAAATATAGTTCTAATTCCATGACGTCACTGGTTAAATCCCTTTTAACAGAAATCAATATCCTTTTGTTGCTTTACAATTGCATCTTAATTGGGTCTTATTATTCTCCGAGGAATTGAAAGCTCGTGCAATATAAAATTCTACTCCGGACAATATCCCAATATTCATGCAATAACCTTCTAAAACAAGAAAATATTTAGATAAACCCATTTCCAAGGATAACCACATGTTCACATATACCTGCACAATTTTTAAAAGAATCAGTTTCAAAGGAAAAAAAATAATATTGAGTTAACTTTAATGAAAGTTTTTTCCAATTTTAAAAGGGGG
>MJUU01074301.1:0-13672 GCA_002080025.1 Modiolus philippinarum
AAGTAAGTACAGCAGTTAATATTTTGTCTAAAATAGTTTTTATAGTAGACAATCCCATACCAATAATGTGTAAATCTATATACTAGAGTTAGGTAAAAGTATGTAAAATGTATGAAGTTGATAAAACAATGAAGATTTTGATAAAACAAATTCAAATTTTGGAAAATACCCATTTTTAAAGTTGGTTATCCCATATCGATAATGATGAAAGGATATGGAGTAAATAAACATAAGACCATAACACATATGTTAACTCCAACTGCAATAATTTTAATGAGCTGTATGGCCATTTCGGAAATTTATTCCTGGTCAGCAGCACTAGAACCAAACATAGGAAATCCATTATTGCAAAATATTTTTTTACATCCTGTACATATGTACTGGAGGAATAAAGAGACAAATTTGAAATTATGTTTTACACCTGCTTTGCCTTTTTGTATCTTTGGACTTTGGCTCTTGAAAATTCTGTTCGGGAATTTTTTTTAATTAGCCCCATTTATTGAATTTAGTCTTTTATTTTGTCCCAAAAAATCTAAATTAAAAAAAAACAGTTTTTATAGTTAGTTATCCCATACCGATAATGTCTAAATCTGTATACTACACTATCGACCAAGTGCGAATCGATGGGATCATTATCAAGGTCTAAACAATAGATGCGATTCCGATTCCGATAAAGGAATTATTACTGTCAAAAATCAATAATGTTTACGACAATAATAATGACCTTTTCAACAATCGCATATATTGTTTTGACTATCATAATGATCTCGTCGATTCACACTTGGTCGATAGTGTACTATAGTAATGCAAAAAAGCAACTATTTATTTAATTTAGTCTTTTCTGGTATGAAAAGTAAATATATAAACTACCGTTATGACAGTTGAAAAAGTTCATTCGCAGTGTGTTACAACTGATACATCGGATTAGATATGCTAAATATCTAACACCAGGAGCAAAATTGAACTCAATCGTTTTATGAAATTAATATATGAAATAGTTTTATTGAAAAGATTTGTATCAAATATATCAAGGCAAACAGTGTGACATAAATATTCTCATTTTATTGATGTTTGACTTACTAAGAGTGACTTAAATTGTAAACAAGGATACTAATAACGATTATATATTATATGAGAAAAAAAAATCGTTTTAAAAATGTTTTCTAATGTGTTACCTGTTTAATAAAATGGAACGTACAAAGAAACGTTGACAGTCTACTTAAGTTCGCTTTTATATATTGTATGATGACAGCGTGTAACCATATGGAATATTTCACGTAAAGTAAGTTTATTCCTTGTAAATCTGGCTTTGGTGCATTTTTAAAATCATTTTTGATATGCATTTAGCTTTTTCTGTATTTAGTAAGAAGAAACATCAGTTGGAACATATATATATTGTTAGGAGACTGAATAAGTTGCAACCATCAAAATTACATAACACTCTATCAAATGTATATAATCTACAAATTGTAACATTGTAATACATGTTTTTATTTCATAAATCAAATACACAAAGTAAACATAGACATGTCTTATTTTTTAAGTACAGCACAATGAGCACATGTTTTTAGTTTATTTCGGCATTTAGGATTACTATGTTTTATTAATTTTTAATTATTTTTACAACTGTCATGAATACGAAGATGAACATCCCGAAGTCAGCATTGTTTCTTGAGCTTGGCTGGGAACCTATATGTTCCTTCATGGACAGACAACGTGTAGCCTATTTCGACCGTTTGAATAAAATGGAAGATGGTAAACTCTGTAAAATGGTTCTCACCGAATTGCAAGGCTCACCAAATTCTATTTACATGGATAGTGTTAAAAGTATTTTTGAACATATTGGTCTTGACCATTATATTAACGGTGGGCTAAATGTGAGTACCTTTAACTTATTTCACGGAAATCACATACGTCAGACCCAAATGGAAAAGGTATATTCCAAAAGTAGTCTTTCTTTTTATAAAAATATAAGCATCTCCAGTGGTAAGCAAAAATATTTGTTTGATGAAATTAATTTTGATGGCACGAGACTAAAGCTATTGGCTCGAACCAACTGTCTGAATATTAATGCTACCCTTCAACGTATGAATCTCTCTTCCGACGATAAGTGCAAAACATGCTCTCTAAACAAGATCGAGGACCTCTCTCATATTACGTTGGAATGTCCGGCCTACGAAATAACGCGAAATCATGTTTTCAGTCAAGTAAACGATAGTCTTGTCGCCAATAGAACAGGTCTTCGGTTTGAGGAGCTATCGAATATTTTAATTTTACAACTTTAATATGGAGACTATGGGTATTTTTACAGTGATGAACTGGGAGATGATATAGATGTTTTATGTAAATATTTTCTTGTAGAAGTTTTTAAAGAAAGGTCAAATTTTTTTACAAATGTGATAATTTTGTACTTTTTCTTGTATTTTTTAAATGTGAATTTTACAAAGATTTTACTTTTTCACGATAGACATTTTATTATTTAATGTTGAGAGACTTCTTAAACATTGACATTGTAATATTTGTAGCTTTGTTATAGTTGTTTATAGTTTTGTTGTGTAAATAATTTTAAGGACGCAGCTCCTGTTACCCCGACAGTAGTTGCCCCCGATGTAAAGGGGTAGTTATCCTAATAAATGTATATATATGCTACAAACAAAAATATAAATAAAGATCATAGAATATTGGTTTAACTTCATCTCAGTGTTTTAGAAGAATGCAAGAACCTTAAGCTACCGGACACTAACTGTGATGGGTTTGGAGCGCCATAAAACCGGTTTAAAGCAGCGTTTATTTTGAAATGCCTGTATCAAGTAAGGACCATTGCGGTCGAATTTTCCGGTGGTATCCACCTGATTTGTCTTTCTGTCTCATGGATTTCGGCTCTTGACGATTTGTTCGGTATTTTTTTTTATTGTCTCCACTTTGAGTGAAACACTCTATTTCAAGAAATATTCCCCAATTTACACAAACGTTTCATTCCAATAGTAAGTACAAAATTACAGTTTGACAATGCGTTTGGGTATATCTAAATTAAGGGAAATAACAACAAGGAAATAGTTCTTGATGGTTATTGTTATACATCATCATTGTATAGGACAAATTATTTGTAATTGGATAGATTAACCCAGCTGAATCAGTTATTGCAATTTCATAGCTGGAAGTATCAAAAGTAATGTCAGTCATAATTACCTTGAAATTCCCTTTTAATGGCTAAAGATGATTTAAACTTATACGAGAGAGGGATACTTGATCTAGTGCTGTTTAGAATTTAAAAGCAATGAATTCTGCTCAAAGTCGTGCTGATTTTACTGTGAGATGTGATTGATTCATAAAGACCTCATTTTGATTTGAAGAAAAACAACAAATAAATAAATAAAAATTAAGACAACATTTATGGTTTTTTTTTGGCAATATTGTTTTTCAACTGGTCATTGGAATTCCCATGGGTACCCATTGTGTACCTCTCATTGCATATCTTTTTTGTTCTGTTACGACCGGCAATCTAAGTAAAACAACAAAACCGAACCGTACAAAACAGTGATGAACTTATATCAATTTCAACGAAAACAGCAAGTACATTGACGATATCCTTACTATTTACAATCCCCACTTTTAGATAATGTCGACATCATTTACTGACAAGACCTGAAACTTAATTCAGCAAGCAATTAATCAAATTACTGCCCTTTTCTAGATTAAAGTATTATCATTGACTCAGGTAAAATTAAAACTAAAATTTATGATAAAATGGGTAATTACTTATTTCCCTTTTCTTGACGCCGACGTTTATCTACCACGATCCGACGGGGTGTATATCTCTACTGGTATGATTTGCACGCGTTTGTTTTACTCTTTGGCGACTTTAATTATGAATATTTTAACATCTAACTTTTACATATTTCATAAATTATAAAATACTTTTAAGAAAGTTTATAGACGGTATAATAAACATTTGATCTCTAAATATAACGTTTCTCGCAAACAGCTTATTACCAAAGGAATTTCCCATCCTCGTTTTTACGGAAATATTGTTAAAATGGTAGGAAATGATTTAAAAAATCCAGTTAAACTGGGACTTTACTTACTACTTACATTCTTAACATAATAGTAGATATCGACAGGATATTCCAAGCGAATCCTTAAATTGGCTTCGGGATCCAGTGACCTGAAGATTTTACACGTATACTGGCCTCTCACTGATACCGACGATGTCTACTGAAATACACGAGGATTCTTTACTAAACCCTTCTTGAAGTTATGAATTTGATTTTTCTTCCATAGTTGCACCGAGTCTTATCAGCAGGCTCCTTGAGCTATCAGATTAACGGCGAGCACTTCCTGACCTATCTTTCCAAATTACGTTTTGTCCCATTCCTTCCCTTTCAGAATAGTAGTCTATATGAGTTAGTAGTCTACTTGTATTCGGTTTTATTCGTATGTTTATCATACTATAGGAAAACGGGATAGAGAAAGGGAGGTTTGGGTACCAATAAACCTGTTTTTACCCTACCGTTACCAACAAAACGGTTTTTACCCTTCCGCTAGCTTTTGCTATTGCTGATGCTAGGTCCGTTAAAAAATCCAGTTAAACTGGGACTTTACTTACATTCTTAACATAATAGTAGATATCGACAGGATATTCCAAGCGAATCCTTAAATTGGCTTTGGGATCCAGTGACCTGGAGATTTTACACGTATACTGGCCTCTCACTGATACCGACGATGTCTATTGAAATACACGATGATTCTTTACTAAACCCTTCTTGAGGTTATGAATTTGATTTTTCTTCCATAGTTGCACCGAGTCTTATCAGCAGGCTCCTTGAGCTATCAGATTAACGGCGAGCACTTCCTGACCTATCTTTCCAAATTACGTTTTGTCCCATTCCTTCCCTTTCAAAATAGTAGTCTATATGAGTTAGTAGTCTACTTGTATTCGGTTTTATTCGTATGTTTATCATACTATAGGAAAACGGGATAGAGAAAGGGAGGTTTGGGTACCAATAAACCTGTTTTTACCCTACCGTTACCAACAAACCGGTTTTTACCCTTCCGCTAGCTTTTGCTATTGCTGATGCCAAGTCCGACTAGCCAGAGCTCCTATCGTTATTTGCGTTTGTCTTTAAACGTTTTTTTTTTCTAATGCAGTTCCCTTGTGGTTTGTGGCCTGAAAATTTAAGGCGTTTATTGTTATCTTTTGTCATTTACCCGGCATTTTGTCTTTATTCTTATACATGAAAAGCGATCAACCCATTTATAACCACAAACACAAAATGTGATGGGATAAGATTTCAGTGCATATGGCAAATCATATACTAGTAATATGTCTACGGTCTTTCATATCTGATCAGGAAAACCTGATGAAAATGAAAATAATGTAACATTTGTATGAAAAAACAGTCTGTAAAATATGTTAAAATCTTTGTTTTTTCTGTTCTTCTAAAAATGATAGGTCTGATGGCCTATATTCCATATTGTTATAATCTTTTATGTATTTTTAAAGCAAATGTGGTAATAACAAAATTACTGAACAGAATTGTCAAGAGTCAAAGTCCATGAGGCAAAAAGACAAAGCAGATGCTAAACCACTGTAGACTTGTCAACAACAATGGTCCTGACTTGGTACACTGATTTAAAAAAAAAAAACGGACGTATCTTCCAATGGTTACTGTATAACCTTTCATCAAATATGTGGGATGTTTGATTAATTATACAATACGTCAATGTACTGAAAAAATACATACTGTAGCCTTTAGGTGTTAAAACGAAATTGATACAATTAACCAAATCATGACGAACTGTTTTATAATTTGACAGTAATACATAGGCTTTTTTCCCTTAAGCAGAAGCCTACGATTCTTTATCAACCTATTAAACATTTAAAACGGCTAGAAATATATATAGGTGAGTTTGTTACTTAAGGTTTGCTGTACAGAGTTATCTGGTTTTTTGTGAGTTAGTTACGTAAAGTTTGGAGTACAGTACAAAGGGAACTATATATATTTCAACAAACACAATCTCAATACTTGTACAACCTAACATAAGCATAAAAAGTTCAAAAATTTAAAAAGTCAAATATGCTAGGATTGTTTTTAACTGAATCCATATACAAGAGTAAGCAAGAATTGCTTAATTTTTTTTCTTCACTTTCAGGAAATTGTAGTTCAAATTGAAATTCAGAGAGTAAGAACTTTCGGCTTGCTTAAAAACTTTCTGAAAATACTATTGTTGCCAATGAAAAGGTATATAATTTAACTTAGTAAAGCACTAATTTGATAGGTATTTCATGATCTGTGCACAGAAAGTAACACTGAAACATAGATTTAATAAAGTTGAGATACTGATACATAGTTAGATTAACTCGAAACCTTGAAAAGAGGACAAAATATTCAATTAAGTGTTAAATTTTTCATTGAAATTAGTTGAATAAACCGTCAATGGTTATCCAATCAGTGGCATCAAAAACACTTTACTCATTTTTCCATTCTTTCATGTATTGAACTTAAGAAGGAAAATCTAGTTTTATTATTTGAAAAAAAAAACAGAGTAGAATTCCAATCAAGTTTTTTTCCTGTTATAACTTTAATATTGTGATGTTTTATCAACAACACAACAGATGAAAATAGTTTTTTTTTTAAATAAAATTATTTAAACGTTCTTAGAATTTTCTGAAATATAAAGATAAATTATCTATTGGATACATTTTTTGTATAATGTATACAAATGTTTCAGTATTTGTTCTCGTTATTTGTACATTTTAATTTTATAAGCTTAACCCCTGATTTCAAAAGCTTTTTAATTCATAGTGTTTAATATTTTTCGTATACCATGACAGATGTTATGTTTTAATATACTTCTACTTAAATATAAAATGTCCAAGAAAAATGTCAAGATATATCAAGGCCAGGCTAGAAATTCAAAATGACTATAGGTGTTAAACTAAAAACACGAGTGACAAAGAGATTGCAAGAGCAACTAGATTTAATCGAAGAGAAAGGGACAATTCACAAAATAAAATTAAGTCGTTTGGTTAGTGAAACATATTCATTTTGGTGAAACATATTCAGTAACTTCGGTATTTAGTTATTTGGATATCTAAATAAATATGCACGTATCA
Organism: Modiolus philippinarum; assembly: GCA_002080025.1. Lineage (NCBI taxonomy): Eukaryota > Metazoa > Mollusca > Bivalvia > Mytilida > Modiolidae > Modiolus > Modiolus philippinarum. Next base: position 7,118 of record MJUU01074301.1, read on the forward strand.
CATGCAGTTTAATTTGAGAAACAGGTAGTTCAGACACTAACAGAAAACACATTTTATGTAGACTTGTCAAGAATACCGCTTAAGTGCACGCTATAGGGCATTCTTGATCTCGCTTGAGGGGGTGAATATTGTTCACCTCTAGTTGAAGATCCTCAGGCGACATCAAGATGTAGACAGGAATAAAAGCCCTGTCCTTGATAAACTTGAGTTTTCTATGTATCGTTTGCGTTTTTGTCACATGTACATTCACTCCATATCCTTTCATTTTTCCTATTTGATATTGCAAAACTAAAAATTATCAAATGTGGAAGAAAACAATATGTATTTTAATATTGCAGCTGTTTAGCAGAAAACAAGATTTCAAGATTTATTAAAATAAAAGTTGAAAAGATATATTGTTAATAATAATGTGATTAGTCATAATTAGAATTACTTTTTACTTTGAAAATTTGGTTTTCATGACATAAGTACAAAAAAAGTATGCAGTTTGACAGAAAAATCCAACATGTTACTTGCTCCGTAAGGAATATTTGACTATTTTCTTTGATTCCATCATTCATTTTTAGTCATTTTAACTCTTTGATGATTCTCTAAGTTTGTTTTTAAGTTAATGAAAACAGTTGTTGAATTAGTTTCACGATAAAATAATATTTTTGAACAAAGTATTTAGAGGGTAATCTTCATTTTTCTCTCATTTTTAGCTTTCACTTCTATAAAATTTAAAGTACTTAAATACAATATTGATAAAAATAAGGAGATAAATGAAGATATGTAGCAGTTTGACAAAATTTTCTGACCAATAACGACAGGTCAAAAGTTCATTCTGACCATATATCAGGTCAGTAAACAACGGTATTACTTACTTGACAAATTAAATCATGAAGAACACTTTTTCTTATCTTACTGATAAGATTCTAAAAATGCATAATCTTTGGCTCTTTTAAAACTTCTATTCTATAGATTCACATAATTGGAAAAGTTTTTAGTTTTGACCTTTATATCTCTTTCACATGGTATTTTAGGTCTCAAATTCTTTGCACTACAATCGCATTTTAGTAAATCCTCGGACAATGTAGAGAACATCCATTTTCTACTAATACTTGGTGTTTCGACTCTATCTTTAGCAAAATCAGTATTGTTGTATCTCTTTCCAATATAACATATCAAATAACTAAATACAGAAGTTAATGTGAATTTAGTTTCTGCATATGCGCATTTCGACAAGTTATGTCTCTTCGGTGCAGGTAAAATCTAAACGTTTGGAAGACCATAGACTCAAAGATACTTAAAAACTGATAGAGAACAAATAACCAATATGATCTAAATGTAGAGCCAAAATCAACTAAGGACAGAGCTTTGCACGAGGGAGATACTTCTTAGTTTTCAGCAAAATTTACAAAAATTTAGATATTGTTATGTCCTAACAGAATTGGCTTTCAGGTCGGCACCAAAGTACTGACTAATGGGCTGGTGAATACCCTCGGGGACTAACTATCCAATTTACTTTTCTTTTATGTTTTTAACAAATATGCTAAGACATATTTAGAAACCTTAATTTGCTACAGTTTGAGATTGAAATTAATCTTAAGTGTATAAGAAATTTTTACAACAGAGATGAACATTGCTAATTTTGATGAGAGTTTTTGGGTATATAAGTTTGCGGAATTATCCTATTGAAAATGGGTCTGATGTATTTATAATGTCTATTAACAATTAAGTCTTGAATCGTTGAAGAGTAGCGCTGTTGCCGAGATATAAGTTGAAAAATTGTAAAAGGGAGTGTCATGTGTTTTCTTAATCCACAAGATTACATTTAGATGTCAACGGGTGTTAAAATGTACTGAATCCTTATGAAAAGGTAAATAAGTAAGTTAAAAAAGATTAAAATCAGCAAACTCTCCATGAATCTAGTACATTCTTATTAACAAGGACATCAATAAAATTTAACTTTCATCATGGTCTTACTGACCTATTAATATAAATATGTAAGTGTTTTTTTCAATTTTTTCAATAACTGTCCAGTTGTAAAAATCACATATAACATTAGTTTTCTTAATGTTGTGAAAAAAATATTTTGGCTGCCAAAATGATGAAAATAAATTTTCTGAATTGGGCTTTCTGCCCCAAAAAATAATGTTAATTTTGGAAAAAAATATTTTGTTGATACACGTGAAAAAAATAAATAAATTTTTTCTGTCCAGAAAAATCAAAGTACTGAAGTACTGTTTAGTCGGATTTACGCGTTAATTTCGAAAAAAGATAATCGTAAAATTATTTACTGGGCAACAAAAGACTATATAGAAAATGTTGAAAGTATAGAAGATGAAGAACAGTAAAAGCGTTGTTGCATTTGGTTAATTTTAACATGCATCTGTATGAATTTTGTCTCCTGCACATTTACTCGTTGACAATATCCATTATTTTTTCTTGAAGTGTGGAGTTCTTATAAAGATCCCCATTGATTGAGATGTATGCTCTCTAGTTTTCTTCAGTTAAAATTTTCAAAATTTTGCATTTTGGCTTTCATATTTTCTTTAAAAAATCAAACTATTTTACCATCTATAGTTATAATGCCCACATATCCCCATTTTATTTGCCATGTTATCTTACAACCAACTCAATGACTATCCTGTGGTCGTGGTCGTGTGTTCTTCGAATTGTCTTTTGGTCACTCTTTCGGGCAATGGATGACAGTGTTTATTAGGGTACTTTGTCCAATATCTTATGTCTGATCCCGCATCCATTGATGTAGACAAACATGGACGTAACTTTGTTCGATGTCCATCAAGTGAATTCTGCTCAAGTGGATGCAACTAGTGCTAGGGTACGTCCCCAATGTACTATTAGGTATTAGTGTTTGCTCATTGTTGAAAGCCTCAACATTTTTGCGTCAAGCAAATGGGTATGACAAACGCATATCTCTTGGTAGTGGCTTAGTTGATACGCTAGTTTATTGCAAGGCTATATTCTTTACCATTGAAAGCTGCTCAGTGTCTAGTGTCGGTCCAACTGGTTGATTATAGCACATGGACAAATATCATCGATAATACTGGGAATATAAATGGTTTCCAATTAAACTGCTATGTAAGTGGTAAAGAAATGATGTATGTTCTGTTTTAGCTAGTATAGGTAAGCGTGGACATAAATAGATGACAATTTTTTATCTAACGATTCCATAAAAATGTGTTGGTATGTTATCATTGAAAATGGATAAAAGAAGTACGTCACATGTAAATGCTGTATCTTGACCATATTAGGATTCCGAAGTAATAAGGGAACATCTTGCATAACTGTCGAAATTTGGCAAAAAAACCTATAATTTTCACATCCCCTCTGGGTTGCATTAATAAGACTTCAAATTTATGCGTATCGTATTTTTTGTAAAAAAAAANAAAAAAAAAGAAAAATTCAGTGTTTACTAATGACTAAATATCGAAGTTACTGTGAATTTAAATTCTGCATATTACTTATTGATAAGTATACAGCTATATTCTACAGCTATACTCAATTCGAGCCGACATTTTTTTTTCGGTTTCCATTGATCACTTCAAGGCCGTATATCAATATACATCCCTGCATGATCACTTGTCAGTATCACCAATACTAAAATAATAAAAAGGAGTTATATATTATCTATTTAACTCCTTGATTTGAACAAAAATATGTCAAAAGACAGTGAAATACACAGGCGGGTCCAACCTTCGAAAAGGGGTGTTCAATGTGGTTCCAGTAAAATTCTGCACGAAATTTTAAAATAATAAAAAGGGGAGGTATCCAACCCCGAACTCATCTCTTAATTCGCCAATGAAAACATGAATAATTGTCCATCCTTTGTCTCTATGTGGGTACTTAAAACAAAAATATATATTGCCAATTTTCTTAGTATTGTATTTGGCTTCCCATTTCGATATTTTTGGCAATGAGTACTTCTTTGATTACAATTTTTCGATTATGGCTTTCCATATTATTTGGTTTTAATGCTGCTGATGAGAGGTTACTCCTTGAAACACGTGTACAGCATAACTAAATTTACTGTTCATTTTTGCAACTTTGGTATTTTTTTATTTTAATATTTTTTCAGTATCGATACAAGAGCTATACAAGTTATCATTTTGGATCAATTCTTAATCAAATTAGCACTTTGTGCAAACTACGCTTACTAAATAAGAAAGAATTCTTAATCCTCGATTATTCATAATTTTAATCAGGTACTGAGTTATTTAAGTTTTTTTTATCTTTTGAATTCAGAAACATTACAAATATTCAGGTCACAGGTAATTGATTATTATTTCTACAACTACGGTAACATGTGAAGTTATTTATAATTAACTTGTCACACGTGACACTCTGTCAACTGCTGAAATATTCCCTCGACAATTCTATTTTAATTAGGCTTACACCTTACATTTATATGTCATATTTCTTATGCTGTTTACAATAATGTTTAAGAAGAGATTCGCAATGAATTTGGCCGCAAAAAAATTGATTTTTAATCTCGAATTGCATATTCATACCCGGGATTTTTCTGAAGAAAGCGACAGCATAAGAAGGATTTACGTACCGTACCGTAAATCCTCCTAAAAAACCATAACCCCCCCTTCAGGTTAGATGGTCGGTCCCTTAGTAGTGTGATATCAGAACTAGAAATTAATAACCTCAGATAAAGGAAAGTGAATGAATCAATCACAAATACCTGAATTTTGTGTCGGCGAATGTTACCATGATATTAATCCCCGCACATTCGAATGAAAGTTTGGGGATATTTGTCGTCCGTCCGTCATACTTTCTTAATTATTACGCCGACATCTCCTACATTTTTTTGGATTAAGGGTTTCAGTTTTGTTATACAATTGCGGAATATTTGCTGCAGATGCACAATAAGCTTTCTGATTTTCGATATTGGTCTTGGTTCAAACCAGAGGCACCAAGATGTGGCAAGCAACGTGAACTCATCCTACATTTTGAATTCAGCGATGTTATTTTGTTGCAGAATAGACGAGTTTCCAATTGGTGAATTTTCCCGGAAAATTTTGACGTCACAGTATAGATTTTCGGACGCCACAATGTTACGTGACGCAATTTACTCCGATTGACGGTCAATCGGGGCAATTCATTCATGAAATGAAATTGGAAATTATTTTCTATACTAGTAACTTAAAATTCTAAAATGTGATTCCAATTTGTCTAAATATCCTAAAAGTCTCAAAGACCACGTATTTTTTTTTATTGAATTCCACCTAACAACCATACTTTGTTTGATCTGATTTGGATTAGGACAATCATTTTCACAAATTGGATTTTGAACATATTTGTTTCAAGATTTTGTAAATTTCCTGAAAGTGTCAAAGACCACTTATTTTTTTAAATTCTACTCATCAACGATACTTATAGAATTAGAACAGACATTTTCACCAATTTGATTTCCAAAAAAAAGAGTGATTGCAAGTTTTATAAATTTCCCGAAAGTATCAAATACCGCTATGTTTTGGAATTCTACATAACAACCATATTCCCTCAGTAGTAAAAATAGTGACTATCGATAATTTGATTTATAAAATGTTAAGAAAAATTATGCATATGGCCAAAAAACACTGTTTTCTGCGTCGAGGTGCAGGGTGCAGGGATCACTGTCGTTTTCGACAGTCATTACTTTCGTTTCTATTTGGTTTTGATAGTGGTATGTTCATTCGAACCCAACGTTAAACCAATGACGAAACTTCTAAGCTTTGAAATCGTATATTAGATTCATATCACAATTTAACACCTCTCGCGGTCCAATAAGCAACTCCGGATTAGGTCATTAGATTTTTAATTTGTGGTATGAAAATCATCAAAAGTCGTTGTGAACACGTGTTTGTGAAAACCAAAAATACATTACAGTTTCTTGATTAAAGTTTACTATGTTATCAATTTTTGGTAAAAAAAAAATAATGAACGGAGTTATAATTCATATTCTAGTAAACATTAGAGTGAGATGGCATGCATATGAACACTTAATATAATCTTTCACAATTATTGCGAAGATATGTTTGGAGTGAATCGACAGAAATAAAAATTTCGACAAATAACATGTGATTATCCCCGCACTTTTCTGTTAAAAATGCGGGGATATTGTTTTGGTCCCGTCTGTCCGTCCGTCTGTCCATCTGTCCGTTAGATGGACCTTGTCAGCGGAACTCCTTTCTCATTTTTGGATTTATGGATTTAATTTTGTTATAGAATTGTTGTATATAGTCTGCTGATGTGCAATAAGCTTTCAGATTTTTTATGTTGGTCTTGGTGCAAACAAGAGGCCCACGATGTCAATCTTCACTCATGTGAGCTTGTCAGTGGAACTCCACCTACGTTTTTGGATTTATGGATTTAATTTTGTAATAGAATTGTAGCATGTAGTCTGCAGATGCACAATTAGCTTTTGGATTTTTGATATTGGTCTTGGTACAAACAAGAGGCCCCAAGATGTTGATTTTGACACATGTGAGCTTGTCTGTGGAACTCTGTTTTCTTTGTCAAATAGGGAAGTGCGGGGATGGCCATCATTTCTGATGGCACCAC